>JNVV01000058.1:59146-95609 GCA_000733355.1 Falciphora oryzae
AGGCTTGCACGAAAAGCCCTTCCGTTATATTTAAAAAAAAAAAAAAAAAAAAACAATCGACAGCTGTTGCTGGCCCTAGAATAGCTGGGCGAACACAAACACCAGCCGTTGCAGCCATCTCCAACTCCCTGTCGCGCCCAAACACATCAACGCTCCCGCTCCCACAGCTCGCCCTGATCAAGCGCCCCAGAAGCGCGAATCCCCTGCACCTGCACCTCAACCCTCGCGGAATCCGGCACCCCATCCATCAGCGCCGCACACCGCCCCGTCGTGGTGTACAAAACCTTGAGCCGGCTCGCGTCCAGGGTCCGCACAATGTCGCCCACGTAGCCCTCCGCGCTGCGGTCGTCCAGCCAGTGCAACCCGTCCACGACGCAGAAGACGGTCTGCGGCATGAGCGTGAGCAGGTCCGACAGCAGCGAAACGACAGCACCCCAGCTGCGAGTCGTGCCGTCCAGGCGGCCAAGTCGCTCCGCCGACAGATCCGACGGGCGCCTGCCGCCGTTGCCGCCGTCGTTGTCGAACCGCACGGGCAGCAGCTCGACAAGCTGACGGACGAGCGCATACGCGAGAGCCAGCGCCGCCCGCGCCTCGGGCGTTGTTGCACCAGCGTCCTCCTCATCTTTGGCACCCCCGCCCCGGGATTTGCGGCGTGGCAGCTCGCAAAAATACGAAATGATCGGGATCTTGTTGACACCCGCCAAGTCGACGACCTTGGCTGCGAGCGTGGCCAGCGGGTTGTCGAGGTCGTCCGCTGCGGTGTAGGGGCCCTCGAGCCAGAGAGGACCCGACTCGGCCGAGGCGGTCCACTCGCGCAGGCCATCGAGCGCCGCTCTGTCCACCATGGCGGGGCTGAACGGGTCGCCCGGCAGCCGAACACGGTCGCGGTCGAAGAAGGACTCGTAGGCCCTGGTGAGGTAAGCCACCTCGTCCGCGGTCCATGTCGTTGGGGTCGCTGCTCCTGCATTCCCCTGCCCTATAAGCCTTCCAGGCTCAGGGGCTGCCATGCTGTTGATCTCAACCAGACGACCGCCAACCAACGTCGTCCCTGTAGACTCGATGTACTTCCTTGCCCCCTCTTTGAGCATTCCGTCAATGCTCTTGGCCAAGTTCTTCCGCTCGGCGCTCAGTTGGAGCCGGATCTGCTCGCGCAATTCCCTGGCCATGCGCTCCTCCATGTGCTCCATCTCAGCCCGCCGTCTCTCCTCGCCCTCGAGTCCGATCCGCCGGTCCCGATCAGCGCAGCGTAGAAGCTCTTCGACGCCCTCACGTGTGACACGCAGCTCGGCCCGGCTGCTCTGGGCCGCGAGTAGCTTGATGCGCTCGGCGACGCGGCCGATCTGCGCGACCTTGTCGTCGAATCGGCGAGAGAGATTGTCGTTGAACGAATCCATGAGCCGCTTACGCCGGGACTCCATCATCCAGTCCATGACCCCCGACAGGAAAAGAAAGACGTGTGCGTAGAGCTCGGCCACGAGCCGCACCGTGTCGGCGGTCGGGTATAGTTTGAGATCGGTCTCGACGCCCGCGACGTGCGCGCCAACGCGACAGAGCGAGTCGGCCAGACCCTCGGCGACCTGCTCGTGGTTGACGCTCGCCCGGACGATGGCGTTGAGCGATCCCGCAAACACCGATACGTACTCGCTGCCCTCGGGCAGGACCTTGAGCAGGCTGCTGTGGCTGTCGAGCGTGCCGCAGAACCGGTGGAAAAGTCGACGCGCCCGGCCAAGGTAGCCGCTCTGGCGCCGCTTCTGCCACGCGACCGTCATCTCCTCGACCGTGTCCACGATACCGTCCATCGTCGGCTCCGACTGCCCGAGGTTGAGGCGGTCCTCAACGGGGAGGCTGACCTGGAAACGCTCCCATTTCTGGCGGAGCGTCTCCGACTCGATGGCAATCGTCTCGGTGATTGGATTTCTAGTATTTCGGCCTGGGTCAGCGCATTATAAACGGGGGGGGGATGTGTTGAACCCGTGAACAGGAGTTTTTATAATTACCGGTCTCCTTCTTTTGGAGTTGGTGCCTCAAAGAACCTTCGCCACGGGTTATCCACGAGCCCGTAGCTGTCTGTGTCTCCTACGCTTCTCGACAGCACATGCGCCAGTTGCGATGATGGCAGCCGACCCTCGACATCGCCACTGTAGGAACGCACCAACATTCTCGGCTCTCTACCATCGGCGGCGGAAGCGGGCATGTTTTTTTTCTTTTTATATAGGAGCAAAATTTTCGAAAATTGATATTCTCATTGAACGCTTTTGGATAACAATCTAGGTTTGCTAGAATTGGGTTAGGATTTAACCAGGATTTATCGTTCGTACCACATACCTCGGTATGGATATTCACATAGGGCACCTTTTTATACGCCAGGAAAGCACGGATTTAACGGGCGGCCACCATTTCGTCAACGCGGGGGTTGGGCTACCGTATGCAGTGTTTCTCCTTCATGACACCCGTTTATTGGCACCACCTGCGAGGAGGAGTTTTCCGCCCTCCAATCGGCGGGGTCGTGCAGAGATGGCGCGGCGTCGCACCTGCATGTGCATAATGTGATAACTATTCCAAATTCGAGGTCAGGCTGGCGCCTACATGATACGGTTCGGTGCTGCCCAATCTTTCCTGATCTACTGTGCTCTTCCCCTTCCCACCTTTCCTTTACTTCTCCCCCTTTTTCTCTCGCCTTCCCCCCCCCTTTTCTCCACTGCTTGCCACTGTTCTGCTCTATTTCCTCCTGCCCCGCTCATCTACCCCGAGATCCCTCAACCAACTGTAAACAGATCGTTTCGAGATTCTCCGCTTCAAATGGCAGCCGTAGCCCATCCTATCACCATGCAGACTACCCCAGCCTGTGACGCCAGGGCGGAGGAGACCATTTCCGACGCAACGATAGGGCTTGACACTTCAATGATGCAGGAGTCAGACCCCATTCACCCTCAGCAGGGTCCTGGTGAACAAACCCTTCACCAAAAGAAGGATGAGGGCCCATCGGTCCGCTACATCACAGAAGTCAAAAGCTCAGCGGGTACTGTCCTGTCCCGCTATGACACCAAGAGTCCTCCTGAGAGCCACGACGATGATCTCCCATCTTTCGAGGTGGTGCAGACCTACACATTGTCCGAGGAAGGCGTTCAGGAAAAGCCATCCGGGGAGGTTGCCATAAGCTCCGTGTTCAGCAAGTCGACCTACTGCGTCCAGTTACACGCCCCCGAGCTCCGCAATGCGCTCCGGTGTGTCGTGGAGTACTACCCTGGGCAGAATCTTAACGGGGACATGATCGAGATCGCGGAGCCCTATGCAATCTTAGCGCATCACTACGACGAGCTGGCTGCGTTTGCGCAGAAGTGCGAGGCCCGGCCGAAGGGAGAGCTCTGTCTCCGTGAGCGGGACGCGCCGCGCCACATTCGCCTCCTCCTCGACTTTTTGGATGAAGGGGTCATGAAGGGGTACCGTGCCGAGCAAGAACGACTGAAGTCGGGGATGCGCACTTTTGACTGGTTCTGGGTTCCTTACAAACCTGGAAATCTCAAGCTGGGAATGGAAGTTGGCAAGACGGATTACTCCGAGAACGCCGCGGGTGACTCCTTGTGGTCGGCGTCTATAGTTCATTCGCTTTCAGGGGGCAGTTTCTGCAGCCCTGCCGAGGAATGGACCATCAAATCATGGTCACTCGAGTTCAACGGCGACAGCATGCTTTCGAGGCGTCTACTGACCGCATCCCATGTCGGCATATGGGATGGCGAGAGGGAAACCAAGGATACCAGCATCGCGTTTGCCGACTTAGCCAGCCTCATGAAGCACAAGGTCGCTCCACAGCTGCTAGCGAACGGAAAAGCCTATTGGGCACTGCTGCAGAAGCAGTGCATGCATTACAGCGGACCTTCGGCCGTGTTTCCTCACAACAATGTAGGATCGTCGCCAATATCCCCCACCTCCCGACGAAGCGGGACGGTCGGTCCCAAGCCCCTTACCTAACCGCTAACCTGACTGACAAATCTCAAGGTCGAGGGCCAGGTGATGGCCGACACCAGAGCCTACCTCAAGTCCACAGGTGAACGATGGGACATACAGTGGCTGACAAACGACGACATCAGAAACTGGATCACCGACTGCGAATGCACTGTGTGCAAGGGCAACAAGGCACTGAGATCTCTCAACGGCAAGTTCTCCGACTACAACAACATCGCGGTTGGGTTCGAGAACCGTAACATCAAACGCTTTGGGGAGGACACGGTGACCACTGCTTACCTCCTTATGCCGAATCACATGCCGGCATATATCTTCCGAGCTCGATCCTGGGGTATGTTTTTATTATAAATTCGTAGTACATTCTTCTCCTGACCTCGCTTGACGTCAGCAGGCTAACCTCCCTCGTTTTGTATCTTTCTTGCAGGATTGATCGATGTCAAACAGAAAATCTCTACGTCCGGCATTTCTCACCCCCGCAGTTCAACGAGAGGATGATCGACAACCTCGTCATGGATGACAAGCGACTCCGAACCCTCAAGGCGCTATCCAAAACCTTTGCCCGGATAAACGGCAACGGCGAGCAGATGGAAAACAGTCAGCCTTGGGCCGCTGATTTTGTAAAGGGCAAAGGCAGCGGCCTCATCTTTCTGTTGCACGGAAAACCCGGTGTCGGGAAAACGTTAACCGCCGGTTAGTGCCTATTCACACACGCCCAGAGATGTGTGGATGGACAAAGCGGGCGGTCTTTCGCTAACCTTTGTTTTTTTTTTGGCTAGAGTGCATAGCAGACTTCGCAAGGAGGCCACTGATGGTGTTGACGTCCAGCGATATCGGTGTAGACCCAAAGGCGGTCGAACTCAATCTGACCAAACACTTTCGGACCGCCATGAGCTGGGGCGCTGTCCTCCTCATCGACGAGGCCGACGTGTTTATGCAGAGCAGATCAACCCACGATCTCACGCGCAACAGCCTGGTCGCCGGTAAGCTATTTCTCAACTCGAAAAGCCCGGGCTAGAACCTTGGCACTCGCCCCTTGCCGTGCTTCTGACAACCAACCTTCCACCCCTAGGCTTCCTACGCGCGCTCGAGTTCTACAACGGCATCCTCTTCCTCACCACGAACCGGGTCGGGTCGTTCGACGACGCCTTCATCTCGCGCATCCACGTCCAGCTCTACTACCCAGACTTCACCGACGACCAAAGGCAGCAAGTGTGGAAGACGTTCATGGACAAGCTCGCCCGCGAGCGCGGCGACACCATGCGGCTCAACATCGACGCCAAGGACTACATCGCCGGCCGGGAGATGCGGGAGCTCAAGTGGAACGGGAGGGAAATCCGGAACGGTGAGTCTAACGCCCTGTGGGGAAAATGTGCTCGTTTCACCACCGATGTTGGACAAGGCAGTGACTGACCCCTGAATGCGAATTCACAACTAGCATTCCAAACTGCCGTCGCCCTGGCCGAGTTCGAATCGGCAAAGGACGCCGAGGGTAAGATCCTGGTGACGGACGAGCACCTCCGGTCCGCGTCCGAGCTGTCGAGGGATTTCAAGAGCTACCTCCGCGATCTACACCGTGGTGACGAAGGCAAGCGCGCCCAACGCAAGTTCGAGCGCCTGGACATCTGAGATGTTAGGACGGGGGAATTTGGGTCTTTTATGTGAAAGGGACAGTCTATCGGTGTGGTTTTCACGTTATTCCTGTCTTGAATTCAGCCATTGCCACGCAACCTTGAACTTCGTGAACAACATGACACAGATCCAGCTTGTAATGGCTCACCCAACCATTATGCCAGAAATCCGACGGCATTGGATGGCCTATAACGCGATGCGCCTACTCAGCTTTTATACTGATATCATCGGACCTTTTTTTTCGGCCTGGTCCGACGCAGGCCCGACGAGGTGGGCTCCCTCGTCCAAATGTCGAACAGGAGATGCCAAACCTGTGGGATAAGGTCGTCCCAGTCACCAAGGCCTTTGGTGAATCGGTACAATACCGCATTACGTAGGCGCCGGAGACACCTCGTCAGCAGGCTGCAGCCCATATGCTTCGAACACGGCGAGATTCCCCGACCCGACCCTCCCCTTCCTCGTGGCATTCTGCATATTTCGTCGCGAGTCCCGGGAGATTGGTCGTCGGCATGGGGTCGGCAGCGCAAACCCCCGCAGCATAATCACATCTCTTGGAACACGAGAAACCTCCACAGAAGCGCCGACACGGTGGAAACTTTGCGGAGCTGATGGAACATAACATCAGGGAATGCGGTGAAGAACGGAGTAGAGAATGGGAGCAATGTCGTAAGAGGCTGATGTTGGCATCCCAAGCGGGTGGTTTAAATCCCGCGGTTCGCGGTGTATTTAAGGGGTTGCAGTAGCTCTTCTTTTCCCCGGGTCACCGTCATCAGCCCTCCGTTGCTTTGGTGATCCCAGATCCATGGTTCGAGAATCTCGAACTCACCGCGGCCATTACCGGCGCCAAGACAGTCGTCCTTGCCATCGGGCTGTCGCAGCTCTCGAGAGCTCAGGCCGTGGGCCAGCCGGATCAAGCTTACTTCGACGGGCTTGAGAGCGGTTCTGGAGCTATGGTAGATCACCTCCAGCCTACGCGTCTCGTAGATAAAGCATCTGCTAAAGAATGCATCCCGACCCCTGAAGATTGGCAGCATCACTAATAACACCTTCGCCCTCCGGACAGCCCTCAGCTCCGGCCTGGGCGACTGGAAGGATGCGTACAGCAAAGCCAAGCAGCTCGTAGTTGCCTCGGTTGGGCTCTTTGGGAACCAGTATTCCGGTTTTATGCTGTGTAACAGGCTTGGCTGGCTACGGCGGTGTCAAGCCTGAAGGGGGTTTCTCCCAAGGAGATCTCAGAGGTCCAGCGGTTCAACAGTCGTGTTCAACAGGCCTATGGTAGGTGTATATAAAAACAAGAAACGATAGCTTGCTCCCCAGACTCCTTTCACAGGGGATCCTTCGGGCCCTTCTTGTACACGGTCCTCCAGCCGTCCTTCGGCTACCGTCGGCACGCCTCCTCCTCCGTGGCGTCCGTACGGGGCAGGACATGCTTTATCCCCTTATCAGGGTTCGGAGCTTGGATGCGCCTTGACCGGGCTGGGCGTCCGTATCTGCGGAGGCCAGCCGGCATGCGTGTTATAGAGCTGAACTCTTTTGATCCGCACGTCCCCCGGGGCTTACGCCCCTCTGGCCACCACCTGGAGTCCTCCCCTGAGGCCACCGGTGGCAGTCCCTAGGGCTGCTGATCATGGTTCTGTGCGGGGTGTTACAGAAACAAACACAAATAAGTCCTAATAGTTTAGGTGGTGGCAGAGTAGCTCTTCGCTATCGTCGGTAATCCAAAAATTTGTAACAAATATGTAATACAAACATCGGCAAATCGGAAAAAGGCAACCGTAGGGTTCCACGATTTATAACGAGATAGTTACTACGAAGGAAAGGAGAGAAACTATAAAGCGTCTTTTTGGCCTTGTAGCTAACTCCTCTCGGCGCCCGTGGCCGCATCCCACACCCGGGCCGTTTTGTCGGCCGAGCCCGATACGATGAGCTGGCCGTCCGGCGAGAAGGCGACGGCCCTAACCGAATCCGAATGGCCTCGCAGCACACGCCGTTCGGCGCCCGTGGCCGCATCCCATACCCGGACCGTGTCGTCGTTCGAGCCTGATACGATAAGCCGACCGTCCGGCGAGAAGGCGACGGCGTAGACCAAACGCGAATGGCCTAGCAGCACACGCCGCTCGGTCCCCGTGGCCGCATCCCATACCCGGACCGTTTTGTCGTTCGAGCCCGATACGATGAGCTGGCCGTCCGGCGAGAAGGCGACGGCGTTAGCCCAGCCCGAATGGCCTTGCAGCACACGCCGCTCGGCGCCCGTAGCTGCATCCCATACCCGGACCGTGTCGTCGTCCGAGCCCGATACGATGAGCTGGCCGTCCGGCGAGAAGGCGACGGCGTTAACCGAATCCGAATGGCCTCGCAGCACACGCCGCTCGGTCCCCGTGGCCGCATCCCATACCCGGACTGTGTCGTCGCTCGAGCCTGATACGATAAGCCGACCGTCCGGCGAGAAGGCGACGGCGTAGACCAAGACCGAATGGCCTTGCAGCACACGCCGCTCGGCGCCCGTAGCTGCATCCCATACCCGGACCGTGTCGTCGTCCGAGCCCGATACGATGAGCTGGCCGTCCGGCGAGAAGGCGACGGCGTTAACCGAGCCCGAATGGCCTGGCAGCACACGCCGTTCGGCGCCCGTGGCCGCATCCCATACCCGGACTGTGTCGTCACGGGAGCCCGACACGATGAGCTGGCCGTCCGGCGAGAAGGCGACGGCCCTAACCGTGCCCGAATGGCCCTGCAGCACACGCCGCTCGGCGCCCATTCCCTGGCGGGAACCAGATTCAACGTTATTGTCACTGGATGCGCTGTTGGGGGCGCCATGATCTGAGAATTCTGGCGGGTCAAGCGATTTTCCCGAGTCAAAGGACCGTTCACGGATTTTCTGCGAATCTGGCCTGTCTGCGGTAGAGGCTGCGTCTTCGACAAGTCTCGGCAGTGCAAACATCGCAAGTCGTTCCAGGTGATTGGCCAAGTGGTTTTCCAAACCCTTGGCAAACGGTGCCAATTCGAAACAGATCGGGCAATGAGGGCGTTCATCCAACACACTAACATCAGACAGGCCGACGAGGCTGTCCATCTGCGCATCTGTGAGATGACCGGCGTGACCCCGCTGCAGGTGGGCCTTCAGTCGGTCCGGGCTGTCGTAAAGCAGGTCTGCGTGTTCATAGCATCGATACCGTCGCCTATGCTTCGAGCTCTCATGCTCTACCCACTGCCTCCTGGACGGGTAGAGTTGATACGGTTGTGAGCAATCCTGGTACGTACAAACGTACGGCTGGAGATCGTGCAAGACGTGAGACCTAGGTCAGATGTCAGCGTCATTATGTCGTTTTGGGAACTACAAGCACTTAAGCAACCTGAACCATGTACTGACCTCCAAGTCTTCCGCTGGCTATATTTTGCGGGGCATAAGACTGAACAATACGGACAGACAAAATCTTTGCCTTCGAGAGCCTCTTGTGGAGGATTTGGTAACTCGAGGTGGTGTCCGTCGGCGTCGAGAGCTGTCGAAGCACGGGATATCACAGTTCCACTCTCGGTTCTATCATCGAGGTGTTCATGGTACTGGGTGGCCTCTGTTCCCGACATCAACGTCTTCTGCTCGCCAGTGTCCAAAGGTCGGCTCAACTTTGATACCTCCTCGACCTGTCGTTGACTGGCGGGTCGGGGTTGCTCGGCGGCTTTGGCTGGTTCGATTCTTGCTACAGGGTGGAGAGACAGCTTCTTCCCATGCTTCTCCCAGTAACGGAAGTGCTTTCGTCGTAGAGTGATAGACGCGGCCAGACGAGGCGCAAGATAATCGGAATCCGTATCGACTCCATCCGGGGGCTTTTGTCCTCGGCGGATAGAATCGAGAAACTCACCAACATGCCGCTGGTCAAACTCGGAAAACCTATCAAAAAGGTCGACGCCCGTGTCTGGGTCGGCTTCCTGATATAGGCTCGCTTTGAACGAGGATGGCCGCAGACGGGGATCGCGGATCTTGAACCCAAGTTCGTAAAGCTTTTTGACGATGTCAACGACGCTCGCCAGACGCATCGAAAGCTCGTGTCGCTGGCTAGGAACATGTTCATCCTCGTCGTCATCGTCACCGCTCGAATCACTGCTCATGTCGCCTGGCCGCATCTGGTCTTCAAAGGCGAGGCGCGACCCAGATACAACAGAGATGCCTATGGCAACGTGAGCTTAGCTACCAGGTTGCCAAGAGAAAATGAAAGTTTGCATGCGGGTGCCAGGAACAGAACCCAACGTCCCAGGGATAGAGACGATGATCCGAGCCCGACCCGACTCGAATTCACCGCCGAGCCGGAGAGGACTGCTTACTCTCAGCCAAGTTGGAGCGCAACTGCTGTAACAGTCCGCAGACGCTGGACAGCATGACCGGCGAGTCTCGCAGACGGTAGTCCAGAGAAGCGAAGCTCTGCTGCAAGGCACCCAGATTCCCACACCATATCCTGAATCTGCCACGCTCGTCCTCGATGGCCTCCCGCGGCATGAGCTCGGTGGGGTGGGCATGCAGCTCCCTGCTAAGCCCGACGAACGACTGCAGGCACTCGCCGGCAAGGCTGGAGGCCTCGGGGTCCATTGCGGGCGTTTGGCGTGCTACCGAGTGGGAATGAAGCGGGAATTCGAGGTTGTGTCGTCCATCAGATTGGAGTTGCGTACTTAATAAGGGTAAGGTGTAGTCGTATGGGAGCCTTGGGCCCGTTCGGGTTGAATCGACGAGGGGTTAGATGCACAAGTGCGGGCACCAATCACTCTCAACCCATCTCTCACCTTCAGCTGCCTAACGTCTCGGGCCCCAACGCCGTGCTTTCGTTTCGACTTTCCAAGGCTCCCGATACCCTCCGTCACGGCCGTCGATACAGCAAGCGTTGGAGGGATTTGCTCGCACCGTCAACATGTCCGGGTTCGAGATTGCTGGCCTAGTGCTGGGTTCCTTGCCCCTCGTCATCTCGGCATTGGAGCACTACGAGTCAGGCCTGGGCGCCATCGCTACCTTCATCAAATGGCAGGATATTCTAGAGAAGGCTATACGAGAGCTCTGGATTCAACACTCGTCCTTCGATTTGACTCTTCGAAATCTCCTGGTGGGCCTTACGACCGAAGCGGAGCTGGACGAGCTCTTGAGCAAACCCGAAAGCCCGTTATGGCAGAGCCAGGACTTGGACCAGGGGTTGCGAGACAAACTCGGGACCGCTTACCGAGTCTACGACTACACGATCAAGGAGATAGGGGGCTACGTCAGGATTCTCGCCAGACACCTCGACATCGACAGGGCAGACGTATGTCTCGACAGTAGATTTTTCTCACGAGGACGTATTGTCCAGACTCTGACCAGCATCGTTGTTCCTAGGTCGTTACTGCCGATGATCTCGAGGCTATACTGCTGGCTAATCCCCCGATCTTAGGGACTCGACAGCGAGGCCGTCCTAGGTTTGAGTTCCGGCGTCGCCTCAAGCTAACGATGAAACGACGCGGCATCGACCAACTGCTACAAAACATCAAGGAGTGCAATAAGCGGCTGGATTCGTTTATCGCAAAGGCAGAAAAGTTCGGGCAAGCCACTTCGCCACAGCTGGAACAGAAACGCAACCAGTCCACCTTCCGCATGCCTTTGCAGCAAGTCTCCGACCACGCTGCCCACTTACATCAGGTTCTCTCCAGGACCTGGGCCTGTGGTGTCCACGCTTCTCACCGGGTTCACTTGCTGCTAGAGCACCGTATGGTCCGCAAAGGAGGCAAGAAGCAACGACTACGGGCCAGCGGTGGCGGGAATAGTCGGGGCCGTGACCAGGCAACCTTCACCTTAGCGTTCAAGGGCTCAGGGAACTCGGACACAGCGACTTGGTGTCTTGCCGAGATTGAGGTGTTGGACGAGCCCATCTGTCCACCTAGGTAGGCCTCGGTTACCTCTCCTCGTAACCAGGCGATACGAGCTATTGCTGACAAGACCCTTGCAGCGCCGCTGGCGTCAGGTTCAATGTCTCGCCTCCATCCGCCGCCGGAGAAGCTCGTCTTTCAAGCTCCGGCCCAAGCAGCGTGTCTAGCCTGGAAATAGTACAGGACATCTGCTCGATCTACACCTCCGCCGGTCACCTCTGCCTCGGCTTCCGTCTGAATCCGACCTCACAGAGCCTCTTAAAGGGCACACCTCCGGCCGCGCAGCGACCAATATGTCTGGGTAATGGTCTGGTAACACTCGAGGATATTCTCTCCTCGACACACAAAACGTGGCAACCTTTCACAAACGAGGACCGCTACAAGCTTGCCATCACACTGGTCGCATCGTTTCTGCAGCTTTACAAAACGCCTTGGGTCGGCGACCGCTGGACCGAGCGCGACATTCACTTCTTCGAAGAACCCTTTACCACGACAAATAGGATTGGCAAGCGCGCCGATATCCGCCATCCCTTCGTGGCAAAGACGTACAAGGGCGCTGTCAACACCACTCCTTCTACCACCACGTTGCCGTCCGCAACCACCATCTACTCTACCACAGCCGGCGGCGCCGGACAGCGGGCCACGCACGACGACAGCGTCAACCTCCTGACGCTGGCCCGAATCCTCCTGGAGATCCGCACCGGCCGGCACATCAAGGAGCTGCGGCGCGACGAGGACATGGGGCCCCATGGGGCCCCCAACGAAGCAGCGGACCTGCAGACGCTCAAGCGGTGGATCGAGGACGAGGATGGGAATCTCACCTTTGCCTTCCGCGACGCCGTCCTGTACTGCATGAAGTGCTTCGTCGACCCGTTTGCCGACTTCAAGGACCTGGCCTTTCGCCAGAGCGTCATCGAGGGGGTTGTCGTGCCGCTGATGGAGGAGCTGCATACACTGCACGAGGGGTTTTAGATCCGGAGCCCGTTCACGTGGGGCTATAGGATGTTCTTGGGAGCCGTCGTCCTCGCGACCCTTGCTACAGGGCAGGGATAGTCTGCACAGCAGGGAAGCTGCCAATTCTAGCTACACAGTATTACATAAAACGACCTTGGACTCGCAAAGAATCCTCACCGCGCAGCTGTACCAATCTCGTCTCCAGCCCTGCGAGTTCGACGAAGCGGTGGCTCTCCATGTCGGCAGCCATCCGCTTCCGATCCCACCAAACGATCGACAACAACCGGTAGCCCCCATCCAGGTGCCTCCTCATGTCGAACTGCCCCCATGCCTTTCTGTTGTCGAACATGTGCAAGGCGGCTCCGGCCTCGATCCCAAGAGGGGCAATCCATACGACGGTAAAGAGCCGAGGGGTCTAATTCGGACATTGCGAAAGACGATTTGAGGGATAACCCGCTATCTCCATGCTTTGAAGAGATGCGTTCCTCGAGGGCCCGGTGCGAGAGGAAGCAGCTGAGACGGGGAGGAGCTCAGCTCAGCCGGCCTGCCTCGTGCGGCGGACATCGCGGCTCTGCCTGACCCCGCACCAGAGAATGCATGCATGGCTGTCCAATCATCATCAGTGAGGCTTTTTTTCCTTTGTAATAACTAATCGGTTAAAATTTCCTTATAATGGGATTGTAACGTTCTATGCACTAGAAGGGGTTCTCGCAGGGAGATCTTAAAGGTTTAGAGCACTCGGCCGTCAAGGTTTGGCCTTCGGGATGGTGCGTTTATTGGATAACTCGGCACGATCATGACAGCAAAACGGTAGCTTGCCCTCTTGGACTCCTTCGCAGGGAGTCCTGCAAGCTCTTTTGTACATCCTTCGCTTTAGCGGGGGGTTACGGCGGCGTCCGCCCGTCCCTATCCTTCAAATCGACGTCGACCCTGCCTAACGCCCTCGTGCCCGTTCTGCGCGGCCAACGACAGCGGCGTCCGCCCGTTTTCATCCTTCAAATCGACGTCGACCCTGCCTGTAGCGAGCAGCAGCTTAACGACGGCCTCGAGCCCCCAAATGCGACGCCACCAGTCTTTGGCTCGCCCATCTCCTCAAAGGCGGCGGTCTGCTCCTTCCTCGCCGGGCACTCGATGTCCTCGGGCCGTTACCATTATAGCGGCCGTCGGGCTAATGTAAATGGATAAGCGTCACAAGGTCCCACGAAAAGGAGTTGTAATACGTCTGCACCGTCACCTGGTTCTCCACGAGGATTTCAAGCTGCTCCAGCGTCGGCATACGGTCCGGGCCCAGCTTGGTACCAAGCGGGACGCTGCCGTCCTTGTTAATGTATGGCAGGTACAGGGACTTTGCGCAAAGGGAAGAAAAAAAATCAAATCAGCTAAAAAAGCTTGCGCAGGTGGCGAGAGAGAGAGAGTATATTTAACGTCGGTGTGTCGGGATCTACTTATCACTGCCTCCCTGGGGGCGTACGACGTGCTAGCACTACCTAAGCTTGACACTAGGCTACGGTGATGCTATCGAGGCGGCTAACAATTTGAACCCGAAGGCACACGCAAGCCAGGCCGCGTTCCGGCGCTCCTTGTTGGTGAGCGGGCAATCGGCAGCAGGGCGAAAAGACGTTGTGAGCGCTGCGGGTGGTAGTAATGCGTTGGGCCGGCGAGTGTGCCGGAAAAGGGTAAGGCCGGGTTTAGGCGGGGGGTCCTCGGGACCGCCCCTGGGCCCAGCCGGGAGTGCGGGGGACCAACGAGCCTACTGTTGGTCCGGTTGGGACAAAGGAAAGGGTAAGGGGTGTACAGGAAAAAGGAAAAAGGGAATAGGAAAGGGGAAAAAGGGAAGAGGGGAAAGGTTATATACGGGCTGTTTGGCCCTGTTGTTACCGCCCAGCGATAGTGTAGTAGTCAGTGGCTTCGACGAACGAAGCAAAAAGGGAGGGTTTTTCAATAGGCGTTTCCAGACCCGGGCCTGTCGAAAGTCGGGGCGGGGTCCGCTATAAGCCATTTATTTTCCGTTGCTTTGGCCAGCCTGCAAAATCAGGGTGAGAAGGGGATTTGCTTCTTCCGCACCGGCACGGGTTATCGTCCTCGTGCCCGAATTTTCGATGGTACCAGTCGAAATCCCCGTGCCTTGTGCGTGCAGCCACCAGCTGTTGTAAAATACTCCGGTGGAGTTGCAAAGCTTCGGGTGCATGCTGTGGTGCCGGCGGGAGGCCTATAGCTGTGTACCGTGCCGGGAGGTTATCCTCGAACCACGCGTTACAGTGGTCCCCGGCCATCTTCTGGGCTAAAGCCTTTACTCCGGCCACCGTTGGTGGTGGTAATGTACGGTTGCCTCGGGGCACCTGTAGCGGTGCCGTCGCCAGGAGGGCCTCCCAGATCCTTCTCGGACCAATCTGGGCGCAGGGACTCCCGGAGGGGGGAGGGCATGTTCAATTGCGCTATCGGGCGCGGGGGCCGGGGCGGCGGCAGCAGGCCCCTCCGGGCAGGCGGGCCGCCGAGGAGGGTATATTGCAGCGCCCTATTAGCGAGGGGGTTGGAGGGCAACGGCATGACGCCGTCGCCGACACCGTTGGCGGGCGGGAATGTTGGTGTTTGTCGCCGAGTTGGCAGGTGTTGAGGATTTGTATGCAATTTGGCTGTGTGCACCAACAGCACCATGCCAAGAATTGGTAGGTGCGAGGAAGGATGTTTCTAGGAAGTACTTTGTTACGTCTTTCCGCAAATTCTCTCCGCCTCTGGGCCTGAAATCCTTCCTCTGAGCTCGCTTGCCGTCCGATTGGGCCATTTGGGTCGTGTTTCCCGAGGTGTATAACTCCAAGAAAGGCCTCCGCTACGCTTTCCTCGCCATTGCGGTATCTCTCCTCCTCACTTGAGTGAACTTCCGTGTTGATACCAAATTTGCTCCTCGCCCCCTCGTCAGGAAGGGCGAGGATTACGGGGTCGTAAACATCGCGGCCGCGCGGAACACGCAGCATCCCGAGAAATGGACGCGGCACGTCTTCTACCAGGCGCCAACGGGGACATATTTTTGCGCAGCCGGTCCGACGGCGTCTGGCAGGACCCGGAGCGGGTTCCCACGCCAGTCGCCCCTAGGTAGAACTCCCTGCTCGCGGCGTTTTATTACGACAACAGCAATCACAGGACGAATAGCGACATGGTATGTTCCCCTCCGCCCGTCTGCCCGGGATTTACCGTGGGGGCGCTTCGCTGATCTTGTCTCTCTTCCCCTTCGTGACAGCTCTCCCTTTTGTACTTCGGCCAGGAAGGCCGAGTCGTTCACGACTTCGCGGAGTATAATTATGACGACCGCAAGGCGGGGGAGCGGCTGAACTACAAGATGGGTGAGAAGGGTAACTCGGCTTTCGCAGCGGCGATGCTGGAAGGCTCGCTCTACGTCTACCGCATCGACAGCGAGTCCCACATCGTCGAGCACACTTTGAACGGGACGTCAAGGCGGATCGGTCCGAAGGTTGCCCGGGATTCGAATATCGCCGTCACCAACGTGGTTGGGGAGTCGGAACTCCACGTCTTCTAAATAGCGGAGGACTTGTCGCTCTCGCAGATCGTGTACAGTGGCGGGAAATGGTCTGAAGGTTTTGCCCCTACCCCTGCTCCGAACACCCCTGGGCGGTTCTCCTTTCGCCTTGTCGCGGGACGTCTGCTTATCTCTTTTATACTTGTCTAGCCCAGGTTGTCGCCGAAAAGTTCACGTCCGACCCCAGCATCAGCTTCACGGCGGTGGCGTGGTCTGATCCGCTGCACGTCCGCGTTTTCTACATTGACCAGAACCGGTGCCTTGGCGAGTGGGTCTTCCAGAACGGCTCCTGGGTCAACAACGCCTGAAACCCTGCCGCGGATCAAGGCCAACGCGGCGGGCCAGCCCGTCGGGGCCACGCAGTCCGCGCAAGTCCCGTACAAGAACGGCCTGTACGTGGAGTATTTTTACGCCGTGGAAAGGAGTATAGCGAACCTGTTGAACGTTAGGCCTGATGATTATTGGCGCTTCGGCGACTTCTCCGGGTTCAACATCTCCTCTCCGCCGGAGCCGGCCCTGTTAAAATCGGACGTGATCGCCCTAGCCTGCGGCCTCGGGGTCGGGGTTCCTAGTGTTCTTCTCGCCCTGGCTAGTTTACTCTTGCCGGCGTGGAGGGAACGGGTGCTAGGGTGCGGGAAAAAACGAGACAATCCAGCCAGGGAGGAGCCGGTCGGAAGCCCCACTGAGCATGAACCTGAGAGTGCTGGTAGCAAGGGATGAATAAGTAGGTGGGAGTGCCCAGGATTCCGGTTGCGACGGTGACTAAAACCCATTTGTCGGGCCTGGGGCGGCGCGGCCCGTGCCGCGTTGATGCCCGCCAAGGCGCTATCCAACTCCACCTGGCGCCTGTGTGCTGTCAAGAACGTGTACCTCATGCACAAAGGTTCCTCCATCAGAAACGGAGGACCGTGTTGTTGGCGTTCCGGGGACATCCGAGTCGGCCGGAGTCACGTCTTACGGCGACGTTGCATCAGCGGCTTTGCACCAGCGCCTCACACGAAAGGGGAAGCATCTTATTGCCAATAGCGCCGCCACAACTTTCACTTGACCGACCAACAGGCAAGAGAGCTAGCTGCCGCTTTTCGGTGCGAGGATCTTTGCCAACTCATTCGGACTCATCATGACGCAGAAGTCGTGGAAGAAGTGGTCGAAGCTCCTCGGGCGTCGTTGTGCAGCCTCGCCGGCTCCGTCCGCCACGCCGTCGACGAGTATGTTGAGACTCTGCCTAGCATTGCAAGGCTTCTCGTAACTAACATTATGGTCAGTCAAGTTGACTTTGCTCTCGTACGGGCATAGACAGCCTTTTCTAGAGCTCGTCTTTCGGAACGCTTTTCAACCCTCACCGTCCCAGGATTGGCGACGGCGGCGGACCGACTAGGACTCCTCCCGCTGGAGCCCCACGCTGCCGGTGTCACAGCGATCAACGATCAAAAGGGCGTGTATTGGATTGTCCCCAGGGCCCTGAAGGGGCCATTTGGCAAAATTTCCTCTGACGGTGCACGGACCTCCAACACACACACGTCACACGTGATATATCATGTGACACCATGTGCCCCACATTTCCGTGCGATGGTGCCTGACAAGGGGCAAAGTCTTGGAAGCTGGGCGGCCAGCGGACGCGAGCTGGAGCCAATCGCTCTGGGCGGTTTGACGCCACAGTGTCGGCTTGCGACAGAGGCTCGATGGCCTAAGGGTAACAAAAAAGCCCAGCATTCTGGTCGGGCAATGTCCGCCGCACGAGCTCCTCCCCGTCTCAGTCGCACCGGCCTGGAGGAACGCATCTCTTACTCAACGTCTCTCTCTCGGCATCACTGTCTCGAACTTCATGAGGCACACGGGTTGGGCACCTCAGAGCCTGCCTAAATTCACGTCCCTGTCAACTTTACATTTTTGAGTCTTTGACGCACCCTACTTTCGAGTCTCTTGACTGTTTCATTGCCAGCGCGGCATTCCTGTCCTCGATTCCTTCAACCAGCCTCCCCAGTTGTTGTCGATGCAGCGCGGTGTAATGAATTCGAAACGACCACGGCAAGATGATCAAGACTCAGATGCGAGCCACCCAAAGCGCCCAAAAATCTTCGACATCGTCTCCCATGACTCCCATGGCGGCGTGCCCCTTGCGCATGGAGATTACACAATCGCCTGGATCTGTGCGCTTCCTCTAGAATTGGCGGCATCTTGCGCCATGCTGGATGAGCAACACCCACCACAACTAGGCATAGCCGGCGATGACAACACCTACGTGCTGGGACGCATCCACCGACACAACGTCGTCATGGCCTGCCTGCCTGGGCAATACGGGACGAACAACGCTGCAATCGTCGCGACAAACGTAAAGCGAAGTTTTCCCAACATTCGCGCCACCCTAATGGTCGGCATCGCCGGCGGATCCCCAAACCAGGCCGACTTGTACCTGGGCGACGTAGTCGTCGGCACGAGGGTGATGCAATATGACATGGGCAAGGCACTCGGGGGCGGCCACTTCCAAGAAACAGCCATCCCGAAGATTCCTGCACCGCTGCTGAATTCGGCCGTGTCCATTCTGCGATCGAAGCAATCCAGCGATCGAATAGCAAGTCTTTTACGAAGCCGACTCCCGAACCTCTCGCGTCCGGATCACCCCGATCGCCTTTTCCAAGCCTCCTACGAACACCACCCTCTCCATGCGCAAACATGTGATGACTGCGACCCGAAGAAGCTGCAGCTACGAGCCCGTCGTCTCTCTGACGAACCTAAGATCCACTACGGAGTCATCGCTTCAGCCAACAGGGTCATGAGAAACGGAAAGGAACGAGATGAGATTGCCCGGCAGCATTCGGCGCTGTGTTTTGAGATGGAGGCAGCAGGCATGATGGACAACGTCCAGTGCTTGCCGATTCGCGGCATTTGCGACTACTCAGATTCCCACAAGGACAAAGTGTGGCAGGACTATGCCGCTGCGACGGCGGCCGCATACGCAAGGGAACTGCTGGAAGTGATTCCGGCTTCATCAGGGGAACTCAGTCGGGCTAATACCACACGCTTCAACAACGCGAGCGAGCCCGACACTGATGGTAATGAACTCCTTCCTTGACCCTCCCCCTCCCGTCCCCGCTGAGCACCATACTGACCGGCCACGAGCAGACGACCAAGCTTTAGAATGGCAACGCTTGCTAGAACGGCGGCAACGCTTACTAGAACGACGGCAACGCTTGCTAGAATCCCTTGACTTCGCCCAAATCGATGCTCGGAAAATCACTATTCGAACTGCACACAGCAAAACCTGCCGTTGGTTCGTCCGTCACTCGGCATATCGGGATTGGCTCGACCCCGCAATGCAATCGCAAAACCATGGTTTCTTATGGATGCGAGGCAAGGCAGGCGCTGGGAAGTCAACCATAATGAAGTTTGTATACTTGGAGTCGAAAAAAAAGGACGGATCCAATACCATGTCCGCGTCCTTCTTCTTCAACGCTCGCGGCGAATACTTGGAAAAGTCCATCACCGGCATGTACCGGTCCCTGCTAATGCAGCTCCTGAAGAGATTTCCGGATCTTCAATCTATCCTAGACGACACCGATATCATTCCGGCGAGCCAGCAAGACTGCCCTGACTTGGACGCGCTGAAGGAGCTTCTCAGGAGTGCCCTCCTAAGCCTTGACCGGCGCTCCTTTACTTGCTTCATCGACGCCCTCGACGAATGTGACGAGCAGGAAGTCCGGGATATGGTCCAATTCTTTGAGGATTTGGCAGAGGACACGACCAAGGCTGGCATCCAACTCCGAATCTGTTTCTCGAGTCGCCCATACCCCTACATCAGCATGCCCAAGGGCATCTTGCTGACCCTCGAGGACCAATCCGGACACGCAGAAGACCTAGCACAGTACGTCGAGAGCAAGCTCAAGATCGACGACCCCGTGCTCCGCAAAGACTTGCAATTGCAGATCCTAGACAAGGCGTCCGGTATTTTCCTGTGGATCGTCCTCGTTGTGGATATCCTAAACAAAGAGGACGACGACGGCGGCCTCGCTCTCAAGACAAAACTTTCGAAAATCCCCGACAAGTTGAGCGACCTGTTCAAGAGCATCCTGATGCGTGATAAGAAATCACCCGAACGCCTGCTGCTCTGCGTTCTCTGGATCCTCTGTGCAAAGCGACCATTGACTCCAGCCGAGTTCCGCCATGCGCTGTGGGTGGCCCTGTTGGACCAACAGTCGGCGCAGAACGACTGCCAGGTAGACTCCGGCGTCCCAGACGTCAGCAACATGAATGCCTGTGTCAAGCTGGTCACGAGTTCCTCGAAAGGTCTTGCCGAGATTACCAAATCCGAGCAGCCAACTGTGCAGTTTGTTCACGAATCAGTACGGGACTTCTTGGTAAAGGAAAAGGGCCTCCAGGACTTGTGGCCTGAACTTGGATTCGAATGGGAGGGTCCCAGCCACGAGAGGCTCAAACGCTGCTGCACTACGTATCTGTCTCTTTCGGGAGTACAGGCGATCGTCAGCGACCCCGAGGGCGGAGACGCATGCGACGCTCTGGCCCAAAAATACTCATTTTTAGAGTATGCCAGCCAGCAGGTCCTCCACCATGCTAATGCCGCTGCGCTTGTGGTGCCCCAAGACGAGTTCATATCTCAATTCTTTGCTTCAGCTGGGATCGGGGTGGTCAACTTGTTCGAGAGGCATAAAACGCGGCGATATAGCGTTCATGCAACACCCATCTATGTCCTAGCAGACAGAGGGCTAGAAAACCTCATCCGCACACGGATAAAACAAGAGCCTGCTGCCCGCGCCCCTGGAGAAAGGTACGAGTATCCATTTTTCGCCGCATGGGCCAACGGCCACAAAAGCGCGGTGGCTGCACTTTTGGGGTTATCTTCAACTATCTGCGATGGCGTCGATATCACTGAAGGCGTTGAAGGTTTGGAGTACGGGAGAGACTTGACGGGATTATCTTCAATTATCTGCGATGAGTACAGGAGAGGCTTCACGGGATACAAAGGCCGAACGCCGTTGTGCTGGGCTGTCCAAGAGGGTAGACTGAGCATTGTGAAGGCGCTCGTTAACGCTCAGGCCAAGGATGGATGGGCGGCACTAATGTGGGCTTCACAAAACGGATACGAGGCTGCGGCGCGGCTTCTTATCGACAGCGGGGCGGATATCAACGGTCAAGAGGAGGATGGATGGACGGCATTGATGTGGGCCTCACAGAACGGATACGAGGCTGTGGCGCGGCTTCTTATCGACCGCGGGGCGGATATTAACGCTCAAGAGGAGGATGGACGGACGGCACTAATGGGGGCCTCACAAAACGGATACGAGGTTGTGGCGCGGCTTCTTATCGACCGCGGGGCGGATGTTAACGCTCAAGAAAAGGATGGATGGACGGCATTGATGTGGGCCTCGCAAAACGGATACGAGGCTGTGGCGCGGCTTCTTATCGACCGCGGGGCGGATGTTAACGCTCAAAAGGAGGATGGATGGACGGCATTAATGGGGGCCTCAAAGCGCAAACGCGAGGCTGTAGCGCGGCTTCTCATCGACCGCGGGGCGGATATCAACGCTCGGGATAAGGATGGACGGACGGCATTAATGATGGCCTCAATGCACGGACACGAGGCTGTGACGCGGCTTCTTATCGACCGCGGGGCGGACGTCAACTGATGCGGGCCCCTCAAACCAAGGATGCGGGCCTCAGAGAACGGACGCAAGGCTGTGGCGCGGCTTCTTATCGACAAACCGAGGGCTGCCGAGTATATCCCCGAACTCAGGCTCTTCAAGCACCTCCGGAAACCAGAAACCAGCTAGTGGTATTCTCTTCGTCGGTGACGATTGGGTCACCCGAGACGGACAGAACCTTCATGTTTAGCAGTTCACGGTTGTACACTTGTCCTAGGGCATGCCTCTGGTCAAGTAACGTTCTTTCAGTTTGCTTTCGCTGAATGATAGGGTGATGTTTTAATTTAATAAATGAAGGGTCTGGGAGTTATGACTGCTTTATACTACTAAGTTCTTGCCACCGACGTAAAGATAACGGTACGATCCGCGAGGTTGGTTTGGACAATGAAGCTCGCCGGCTGATCGGTCGCCAACATCTTGTCGATACTGGCCTGAGCACAGCTGTTGCATGGGCTGTTGCATGAAGGCCCCAACATGTAAGTGGGCCGCGCTCCTTAATACCCGCCTTGTCAACCACTGCATGTTCCCTCGAAGGGACTGTGGATGGGTACAGTGTGTGGATCGGTCAACTGAACCCTATGCTATCCGTCGTCACTCTGCAGATTCGGCTCGGCGAGACTTGCTGACAGGCCAAAGAAGAAAGCCCGCCACACGCAACCAGTCATTGCCGCCTTTCCCGCACTTTCCGGGCTCGTTGGACCCTGCGGACGAGGAATGGGCTGTCCGCACTAGATATGACTCTGCTGAACGCGTAAGGGGCTGCCTCCGGGGAGGCCATGGGGTCACCCCGCTGTTCCCGCTGCCCGCCGATCCCAGGTAGCGGCAGAGAGCTGTGGCGGTGCTATTGACGAATGGCAGTAAAGTATTCTGTACTTCCCTCTTCATTTGTGAGACGGACGGCGAAAAGTCGTTCAACGGTACTTGTTCGTGGCACTGTCGGTATACCAACACGGTTGGGGTGAGAAGGCTTCTGGTATTCAATATGTATCCAAAAGTCGTCTGTCTTCTAAGTACAACGGAAGGGCTCCTCGTGCGAGCCCTCTGGATAGATACATCTCAACCACGGAGGCCGCGGGGTGCGGCTGTACAAGCCAGATCCCGGTGCCGGGCCTGACTTGTAACTTGCACCGTCTCCGTGCATGACCGGGGATCTCGTGCATGACCGGTGATCCCGTGCATGACCGGTGATCCCCATGCCGGACCCTCCGTGTTAGAGAGGCGGGGCCTCTCAGTCCCGGAGTCCCCAGTCATTGGGGATTCCCCGTGTTAGTTCCTTTGCCTGCCGTGCGACCCCTGGCTGCCCTTCCAACAGTGCTCATGAACCCGGCGCACCACGGACATATCGGGAACATCAGCGAGGTCTTCTACGCACCAGATGGAGCGACTAGCCAAGGAGCAAGCATGTCTTTTCTACCCCACTCTCCACTTTGGAGAGTGTGGGCCCGATGCGGCGTGCTCCAGATCATCTTCTGCACAATTCATCTCCTCTGCGCTCACAAAATGGCCCTCCTGTGTGATATCACATGAAGTATAGATGAGTATCTGCTCTGTTCGCTAACGATTTGACATACGCAGGTCCACATCACCTCAACCATCCCTAAATTTAGCCTCAAATTCACATTCAAGAGGTTGTAGGGAATCCCTTCCTTTGGAACTGCTGCAGGATCTCAGGACATTGTTCGAGATGCGCAGCGGGTTCCCAAGTATTGTGCTTGTGCCCATACCCTGCCCACTTGACCAGGTACTCCCGCCCCTCTTCTCCCTGTCTCCGGTCCCGAATATCCTCGATCTCAAAATACTCGTCGCCTTGAACCTCCTCAGCCGTAGAGGCAACTTTTGAAGGGAGAGCGCGCCCCGTCGAGGAAGTCTTCCCTGCTAGTGACTTGCACCGCGGGATTTCCGGTGCGCGGTCATTACGTCCATAATTCGTACAAGGATTCCGCGTGAACTCCACCTGAAAAGTCGCTGCACCGTCCACCCAAACGCGCTTGAGGCCGCTTCAAGTGGCCATTCCTCAAAGCTTGCGAAAGCGGCCTCGATTATCTCCCCTTCCAAAGCGGACCCCCTGAAGATCGCAGCTTGGAAATGCTGCGCTGACTTTGGCGCGCTTTGGACCTTGGGTTGGCGGCGGTCGTTGAGCCTGTAGCGATGGGGAGTCGGTGCAACGCAGACGTGTCTGCCGCTTAGGCGCTGCTCTGCGGGTTGTAGGGGCCGAAGTGTTAACCCTGCGGCGCTTCCCTGTGGCGGCCGGACGACATCCTCATCCTTGCCTTGCTTGGCGTCACTTCCCACAATGGGAGAGTAGTCCTCCTCCTCGTCGGTATCGCAACGACGTCGACGTCGACGACGACCGATGTTGTGCTGAGGGTTGACCTGCTCCTGGCTGGCGGACGGCTGCATAGATGGCTCGGTATTGGCCAGCTCACTTTCGTTGCCGCTCTCATCGCCCGACAAACTTGGCATGCCTGCCCGACTCTCCTGCGCTTGCGGCGGCACAACAGTACCATCCTCATTCTGCTCTCCTACGTCGTCCAGAACGAGAGGATGGCGGTGTTCTGGGTCGCTTGTCTGAACGCTGTCGCCGCGGTGATCACGATGTCGAGAGAGGTGGCAGTTGCCGGACCTCTGCTGCAGATCAACCCCACGACCGGAGGCAGCGCTGCATGGGCTTTGGGGCTGAAGGCGTGGCTCGGCATCCGCCGGTTCGAGCTCGCTGGTGCTCTCGTCGTCCGGCAGTGTGGTGTGCGTGCCCGGCTCTCCACCACTTGCGGCGGCACGGCAGGAGAGTCGATCCGGTCTTGGCTGTTGGGCGGCTTGCAAGGGCGGTCCGGCATCGGCCGGCTCGGGCCCGCCGCCCTCGTTACCCTCGTTGCCCGCCTTGGCCTTGAGCGACTTGGCATCTCGAAGTCGACAGTAAAATGCAGACAGGTTCGGGTGCCTGGCACGTCCGTCGCCCTGGCGGCAAGACGAACCCGCCGCGCACGCGAGCGCACGGCGGGATGCCGGGGATGCCGGAACTGGTCGGTCGTACTCCGCATCTAGAGCTACAGGCGAGGCAGGCGATTTATTGCCTAGGCCGGCCATGCTGGTAACCGAGGGCTCTGGTACGTCGCTATCGTCGGAAGCAGCGTCGACACTTTTGCCTGTCCAGACGTGTCAACCTGTCGGCCTGCCGAGAAATTCGAGATCCAGGCACATACATACCTATGCCAGCAACACGGTCGGATTTAACTTGTTGCGTGCATCTAGTAGAAGCCCGTCAAGCGACTCAAAAGATGTGTCGGATCGGCCATCGAGATCAACAAACTCGTCATCGCTTGGGATCAGGACGGCATCGGCCTGTGACTTTCCAGCACTGCCACGAGGATCGGGCGCATCCTGCGGCGGCGGCGGGTGCAAAGGAACCCCAAAGCCCGCTTCAGAGGGTTCCCCCTCTGGAACCTGAAGACCACGGCTCGCAGGCTCGGGACCCGCCGCCACAAGAGGGACGTAAAAGACCTGGTTGTCGAGGCAGACTGTTGCCATCGCGCTCCCAGCGAGATATCGCGCTGCTGAATTGGAGAGAAGATGTCAAAGGTTGTAAGAAGAACAGTTCCTAGAAGCATTTGGCGTGCAAGTTGGCCATCTCCGCACTGCGGAGGCGTCGGGGAACGAGCGGAATATATTTGCATGTGCGGAGAAAGGCCGACCCGACCTCAGAATCGGCACGGAGCCTGGACCCGGCCCTCCACGCTCCCCTCCGCTCCACCATCCCAACAGGCTCGGAAGAAACGTGCTCGGTCGTGAAACGCCCCGCCGTATGCGGTTCCCGGGGGGTCGGGGGGTCGCGGGCGGCGGCGGGGGGACGAGACATCGATTCACCGGTCCCTCGTAACTCTGCCAATCACGCAAATGCCAAGACAGAAAGGAGAGGCCTGGGAAAGGGGAGCCGCCGTAGGATATCGTATCGCCACGAATCACGACCCTTGGCTGAGGTCGCATGGTCCATGAGATCGCCAGAGGTCGCCCAGAGCGGCTCAGCAGAAGCAGTGTTGGCTAGTGTTCTCCTGCGACGCCTTCCTGCGTCCGTCCACATGTGCCCCCCTCCTTGTTCCGTCTCTGGCACCGCCCATGGCAAGGCAGAATCTCGTCGTTTCCACCAACCAGTTCCTCCTCGGGCCCGATCCGCCTCGCTGTCGCTAAAGCGAAGGCAACAAGGCCACGGTCATCTCTTCGGGGGCCGCATCGGCCTCGTTGCCGGCAAGGCCTTGCGACCCGTGCCCCGCTCCAGGCCGGATCCGGGCGGCGTGTGACCCGGAAATAGATCGCAGTCGGGTCAGGAGGTCAATCCGCCGCTTTCGTAACCGGCCGCCTGCATGTCTCGCCGCAGCCGCGCGCTGGCATTCGGTCCGGTTGTGGCCAGGGGAGGTTCTCCGACCTGCAGACTGAGACGCCTGGATGCGCCAAGCGAGAGGAGGCCTCCTGGTGTCTCGGCATTCGACGCAATCGATACCTGCGGCATTTTTGTGAACTGGTCAGGATGCGCAGGTCTTGCAAATCGCATGGGGGAACGGAGGACCTACCAGACAGACATAGATTCCGATCCTACGAACGAAAGGAGCCACCCTGGCAGGCAAACGAAGGGGGGATGGACGAGGTGAGGAGAGAAACCAAGCAGGTGTCAAGTGGCTCCAAACAAAAAGCAAGCTCAAGGACGAGCCGGGGGTCGATCCTGGAGTCGAGTCAAGTTGCACTTGACAAAATGCACCGCAAAGGCTGAGAATGTCTCGATTGGCGAGCGGTGAGAAGAGCCGGACTCGGGAGAATAAACTGCAAACGGAAAGGTGCGGCTGGGGGAGGCCAAAGAGGGTAAAGACAAGGCATCCAGCCAGTTGCGTCGTCGTTGACGTTGAAAGGACGCTGGCGAACGCGGGTAGAACAGAGCCAAACGGCTTGTTAGAAGTGGCCGGGCTCCCCTAACACTCACCCACTAACAGCGGGTCCCAGGAGGAAATTTTTCGAGGAAAAGTGCAAGCCGCCCACAATGTCAAACGCAAGAGATACTTGTGCGGGCTAAGGGCGTGATCGGCGGCACCGGTCAGGGAGCTCCTGATCAGGGAGAATGCCAAGGGACAAGGGTTTTTTATTTTATCTCGACGCACCTTACCTGTTTTGGCTGCCAAGTCGGTGCACAAGCGTCCTCCCTGGGCCAGGGAATCTTGTGCAAAAACACAGGGGTCAAACCAATGTATCTCATCAGCAGGGAATCGTTTTAGGCCCAAACTAAGCCAAATTTGTACTAGTTGCCCAGCAAAAATGACTCAACCCCTCGTTCTTCGTCTGTGAGCTTCCCCGGCCGTGGGAGGTCCGGGAGAGATCGTCAGGGAGGCCCAGGGAGAGGTCGTCAGGGAGGTCGCCGTGGGGTTGTTGTTGTTCAGCTGCAAAAAAAGGCCAAATTTATTAGCAAAAAAGAAGCTATTCACAACGTCATGGGGAACGGCCGGGATCGCTTTTTTCGAGGCGTGGCGGCGATAGTGACTGTTGTTGCAGTTCTCCGTTTGCGCAAAATCCGCAGGGAAGAAGAGCTCCAATACCAGGAACGCATGCTGCAGCAGTATAAACCTATCCCACCGAGGGAGGTTTTGAACGCCGGTGGTCCCTGGCACGCCGGGTATATTGCCAAAGATCTTCACGACGGAGGGGAGACTCGTTTCCGTACCTTATTCCGCTTGGGAAAAGAGGATTTCCGCTTCCTCGTCGACTGGCTCGTTAATAACGCCGGCCTCGAGGGCACTCGATATCAAGCACCCGCCCACAAGGTGATGATCTTCCTGCTGATCGTCGCGCAGGGCGCTACCCAACGGCTCGCTGCGCACTTCTTTGAGATCTCGCAAAGCACGGTCAGCGAGGTGTTCCATGACGTGCTTAAGCCTATGCAAAAGTTCCACTTGGCGATAGTGCGCTTGCCGCCTGATGGTTGGCTTGACCCGGAGGTTGAGCTCGACCCTGATATCTCTAGGGGGTTGAGCGGGTGTATCGGGGCGATCGACGGCACGCACGTCGCGGCCTTCATTAGAGGGGCAGCTCAAAAGCCGTGGTTTGATCGGAAAGGAAATATATCGCAAAACGTCTTTGCGGCAGTCAAATCTGACCTCGCGTTTACCTACGTGTTGGCAGGCGCGGAGGGTTCAATGAACGACTCTACTCTTCTCGGGGCGGCCCTCAATCTCGATTTCCGGATACCTCGAGATAGGTACTACCTCGCTGACGCCGGCTTTGGCTCGAGACCCGGTATCGTAGTGCCGTTTGCGGGAGTCCGGTATCATTTGCAAGATTGGCGGGAAGCAGAGAGACCGCCGGCGAGTCGGAAGGAACTGTATAATCTGCGGCACTCCCGGCAGAGGGTATCGGTTGAAAGGGCGTTCGGGAAGCTAAAGAGGCAGTGGAAGATCGTTAGAAACGCGCCGGCAGAGTACGGGTTTGAAAGCCAAAAGCAGATCGTTTACGCGGTGACTGCTTTGCATAACCTACTGATAGCGTGCCAACAAAAGGATCTGCCTCCGTTGGAGGCAGAGGATCTGGCGATTCTTTCACGCGCGCGGGAGGTTTGTCATCGAGAGCTGAAGGATTTGCAGCAGGACTACATACGATTAAGGGCGACGGAAATGATGGCTGAGCAATATAACGAAAAAGCTGCCAGGTTAAGGCGCATATAAAGAAAGGCGTATTGGGCGGAGTTGTTGATTTTGAAGGTATCGCGATCAGTTTATTTGGCGTTGGGCCGGATCTGCAGGAGGATTGCCCTTCAATTCAAAATTACTAGATTCTGCCCAATTTTGGATCCACTCGACCAAAATTTGGCCCACTTGTTGCCTAATTCGGTTTAGAAAATGACGAAATAGTGGGGTTAATCCATTGATAAGATCCGATAACAACTGACCGCCCGCCCCGATAATATCTTTTTTGAAGCTATCAACAACGGATACCAACCACGGCCGTGATAGCTTCAAAAACAACCTTTCCGCCCGCCCTCCCAACGCACCGATTACCGCATAAAATTAATATTACTACGGCTCTTTTAACCCTTCTACATACAGTTCCCGCCCTCGCTCATCTAACGCCAGCCAAACCTCCGCCTCGTCGGGTGCTTTCAAAATCCGGGCGATGCGCACAAAGTCGGTGCTTGCAAGTCGACTTTGGTAGGCGGCGGAGAACGACCGCACCGCTTCTGTTACCCGGCTTATGGGAGGAGTAAACGCAGTGGCTAACGACCTTATTGCCGCAATTACAGCGTCATCCTGCCCGTTGGGACTCGCCGGCGATAGCGACGGCGAGGCGCCTCTCCGACTTGACGAAGAGTCTCTCGTTGACCTCCGCCCGCGCAGAACGTCAACGCCGCCGCCCTCGCCTCGCGCCGCCGCTACCAGATCCGGATCAACCGCCCTCCGGTGCAATTGATCGGCAGTCAGCCTCTCGCCGGGAGGAGGCATCAACTCGACCGCCGTAGGTATCCGTTGCGGCGTGTTGTTGGTAGACGGCCGCCAACGAGAATCAGCCGGAGGCGCGATCGGAGGCGCGATCGGAGGCGCGGTTAAAGGCGTGCTGGGAGTCTCGACTTGGGTATCAACCTCCGCTTGACTCTCGCCCTGCCCTGTGACCCTATTGAATAGATCCAGGCCACTAATCTGCGAGGATTCTTCAACAGGCTCATTTTCTTCAACGACCGGCCGGCTGATCCGGGATCCTTTTGGTTGTTGCCCGGCAAAGACCTCCCGGTATACCTTCACCTCCCCCAACGGCACCCCGTTGGCGATCCAACCTACCCGCGCCCGCCCGTACATGCTTTCAAAGCCCTGCCAACGGGGGTCCTCTTTATCAACCTCGCAAACGCCTGTATCCGGATCACAAGCGTTTCCCGACTTCTCAACCCAAGCCTTCCAACCAACAAACCGCCGCTTTTCCGTATCGTATTTGTTGGCGATAGTTGTTGCCGTAAGGGCTTGCGAAAGGCGAGGCCACGCCTCGAGGCACCTCGTCAGGACCCTCTCCCAAGCGGGCTTGTAGTTGGCCTTTTTTGAACTGTCAAACAGGCCCTCCCGTTGGCAGTCAACAAAAAAGCCCATGACAGCGGCGGTCTTATCCGGAGACCACTGTATCCGGATAGGCTCGTCCCGTTTTCGCTTGCGGCTCGCAGGCTCGCTGCTGGGGCGGCTAGCGGTGGAGGACCCTTCACCGCCGGGAGTCTGTGACTCCGGCGGGATCTGGGAGTTGGGAATAGCTTCATCGAACGCGCCGGCGTCGATCGAGGCCTGGGAATCAAAGGGAAGTTGAGTATCCATTTTTTTGGTGATAATTTGGGCTAACTTTGGCGTGCAACAGTCAGGTTCGTCGTGTTGCGTCCTGACAGCAACAATCTCTGTGCCCCTCCTACCAAAACGGCGGTGAAAACCCCACCTCGAGCCATAAACCCTGTTTCTTGGCAGACGCCCGCTGACAAGGCCTACCCTGACGGTACTTCCGACCCCCCTGCACAATTTTTTGTACCTTCTCCCTGATCAGGAGCTCCCTGACCGGTGCCGCCGATCACGCCCTAAAAGCGCCTCGCGCTGATTTGGACCTCTGGTAAATCAGTGCGGTGGAGCGATCTGTCATTTTTCGAGCGATCTGTCATTTTTTGTGACTTAAATTTATTAGCGATTCCCATATAACAGTTAGGTATCTCCTATTTGACACATACTTACGCTTAGACGCATGCCGAGACAACGTTATGGGTCAACATCCCTGATCAAGTCAATGCAAATGCAAATTGGCAATGGCCGCCAATCCACGTATCTGTGCCCGACGGCAGCTGGATACGTGGGGTTCAACGCGAGAAAACGCGATTTTCACGTCATTTAATTTTCACGCGTTGGTTGCATGCTCAAAAGTAACAGGGACTCGAACCCCCTGCACTTATGATCCTAAGGAGGTCTTGCATTTTTCCATATCTACTTAACTTTGTATGGGAATCGCTAATAAATTTAAGTCACAAAAAATGACAGATCGCTCGAAAAATGACAGATCGCTCCACCGCACTGATTTACCAGAGGTCCAAATCAGCGCGAGGCGCTTTTAGCCCGCACAAGTACCGGGCAGCCTTGGAGTCGGAATCGAACCTACATCGCCAACCATCACCACCCACCAACCTAAACCAGTTTGCATGCCAGGAGAGGTTAAGACACCTTTAAGCAAATTTGTTATTATCCGCACGCGATATCCCAGAATTCCGTATTATCGAGCTGGAGTAATGGAGGTCGGATACGGTGCACGGGGTCCGGCAGGCGCAGAAGACGGAGGACCTCGGGCAGGTGACAACCAAGTTCGCTGGCTGGCGGGCCGTTGTCTCCCAAGGAAGGATGCCTCATCGCCGACGGAGTCCGCCCGAATTCTCTGCAAATCCTCTAATCCACGGCAGCAAGAAAATTTGCATCGCTCGAGAATACTCGACGCCGACGACCGGCAAGTGCTGGTTTGCGCTGCCACACACGCACTACCCGCCTCCACGGCTGCCCCAAAATGGGGTCGGGCGTGCCAGCGGGCAGCTTTGTCCGGGACACCTGACACCAAGCCTGAAGCGGCTGGAGGTCGTGATCAACAGGCGCGACGGCCCCGAGGAGTATCCCCCGGACGTGCCGGTCGGCTTTACAAAAAAAACGAACTTCGAATGGAAGTCAAGCGAAACCACTCGTCTGCCCTTGTTGGCGAAAGCAGCGGCGACATTGGCCAACGTCGTAGCAAGCGCGGCATCCCCCAGACTGGGGGCCGAGTCCTCCGTGTCGATGGCATTCTAGCGAACGGTTGCCAATTACTGGCATTTCGACGCGCTGCACACCTACACGATCTCTTTGTCGACTACACACCTCGAGGACTCGATGGAGGATTCGGAAGTCGAGGCTTATCTCGCCAAGCACAATGTTCTTGGATCCTGCCCGCTCTTCATGATCACGGGGATCACGGTCGGATACGGAGCCCTGAACAAACCTCCGAATCCAGAGAGGTTGGCGCCAAGTTCACCCCGCGAATGTATGCAGAAGCGAAACCCCACTTCAGCCTGCCCGACGATCACGGGGAACCCCTCCCAGCTGAACACAAGCTGAACTCGAGTCTCGATGACCACTAGGGATCTCCCAGCGCTTGGTGGCACCAGCCTACACTTGGCTGCCGCCGTCGAGTCCCAAAGCACCCAGGAGACGACACAGGAGGCACAGGAGTTCATTTGGGCCGTCCGACTGGCCAAGATCAGCAAGAAGGGCGTCATCGACCGAAAGTGGTCTCCTCCCCCCCTCTCCAAAGGTGCGACATTTGGTATCGGTGCTGAGATGGTAACAGAGGATCACATTAGGGAGCAGCTTGGACGTGAAGGGCTCGAAGATTTCGACTTGGTCGGGTTCGACGATGATGCTGGTTACTTTGTTATCTACAGGGCTCGCCACCAAGCGAGATTCCCACAGCAGGCTGACCAGGGACTCAACCATAAAAAGTGGAGAAGGCGACCCCGCTTGCCCCGCTAAGGCTGGGCTGCTTGAATGTCCCAAAGAACTCATGGCATCGACCGACTACAACATGCAGGTGCCCTGGAACACAACAAAGAAGAATGCTGTTGATTGCGACTTCACGCGATAAATAAATCGGCCGACATGACGTGAGCCAGTATGGCAAACATAATGGCCGAGCGGGATATCATCTCCGTCGCAGTTGAGTTTATACGGGAGATCCGCGAACGAGCAAAAGAACTAGAAACCGAGGGTGGCCTGAAAGCCGACTTCACAGCGATTGCCGTCCAGCTGGGATACGCCCAAGCACGACTGCAAAAGATGCAATTCCCTCGATAACGATCTACGGAAGAGACTTCCCAAACTCCTGCGCCATCTGGATCGCATGGTTCAGGCAAGCAATTTTCTCTCCAAGTTCTCCTCCAAGCACCTAGGTATTTGCTCCTGCATCGCTAACATCAGGTCCACCTTTGCTCTGATTAGTGGCCCGAAAAGTGGCCCGAGTCGAGGGCCCACAAGTCCAGCGTTTGCGACCGCCATACATACAAGGGGTTCCGGCGTTTGCAGATCGGGACAGTAGGAAGCATGCGCGAGTTCGCGACAAATGAGGCCGCCCGAAGAAGGCTCAAAAAAGCACTGCAGCGCATTGGGCCTCCACCCGCCGCTCAGCAGCAGATTTGCGTCCCTTACTTCATTCCTCTGTGCAGTCCCCTTCCATCTCGCGCGGGTTTTCTCAGGTATCTGGTGCCTAGCTGCCCGGGTAGGTCCCTGGTATCGAGGAGGATCCAAGTCTCAAGGTCAGTTCCAGAGACCGAGGGTCCTGCCAATGTAAATTTCTGTTGAGTACCCCTCACTGAGCATTTTCCTTGCCCCTTGCCAACTTAGACCCCTCACTCCTGATTGGTGGGCGTGGGGAGCAACCAGGGGCCTCCCACGGAAGAAAAAAGGGCACTAAAAAAATCTTCATATCAAATCTAGCCAGGCCTACCATTTTCTTCTGCTCCTGCTGCGCCTTCATTCTAGCATCTCGGCCCAATACACAAAGGCTAATTGTTTTCCGCTTGTTCCAGTCTCTGTACACCTCCTCTCACCCTCCGCGGCAACACCACCGCTTACCGACGCGGCTCCGAGTGCAACCACAATTCCCGATGCCCGCCTCCCCTTGCAGATGCAGGCCGCGCCTAACGACTACCAGGAACACCTGGAGCTTCTCATACAATACTTTCGCGAATTTGCGTCTGCCCAGGGGACGAGACGCGGAGGATATCGGCAAACATCAGGTTAAGTGGTGAGCGGAAAGTGGAAGGGCAGAACGACACGGCCAAATTCGGCCTCCTGCTCCTTGGGCACCCTCATGACAGCACCACTCCGCCGCTATGACAGGCCATTTCCGTCTCGAATTTCTGCCACAATATCCTGGCCAAGCTCTCCCTGGGCCAGCTTCAACTGGCCGTATCAAATGGCACCTTGGTCCATCAACACCCCTTGCCCGCTGAGCGACCATACGCTTGCAAATCTACCAGCACCCCGTTGTCAAGCCCCCTCCAGTCGAAGCGTCTCTCCCAGAAGATGCGTCTTTGTCTTTGCCGCGAGCTTGTCAGTGGCGTCTGGCAGTTCTACGACTCGCAGTGGATGCAGACGCGGTGGACGAAGGACTCGGTGCACTTCATGTTTCAACAAAGGACAGGCATGGCTACCGAGATTTACGTCGACGACCCGCTGTTGTTTGCACCTTTCGACAAGAGCCCAGAAACCAATGACGAGGGTCGATGGCACCCGTTCCCAAAGATACTATCTCTCGGCATCATGCTCATGGAGATTGAGCTCGGGCTCGCCATCGAAGACTACTACCCCGAAGACTGGCGTACTCCCGACGGGAAGCCCGCGACCAACACCGATTACTTGACGGCTATGCAGCTCTTTAGGGACGATTTGGGAACGGGCGAAGAAGGAAACGTACCCAAGCTTGAAGGGCGCGATAGGATGGTGCTTACAACCTGATTTTCAGCACCAAAATCCCGACGACATGGCTGTTCAACGTGACGCTATTTACAGGATGGTGGTCGAGCCCTTGAAAGCACTCTACGGAAGCGCTTTTAAAGAGGAGCCGGGGATAGGAATACTACCAAAGAAGACAGGCTTACCTGATGCTGGGTGTCTGCTCCCCAGCGGAGCACGGCGGAGTAGCCCAGGCCATCCCCAACAATCCGTGACCCAAAGCCCCAAGCTGAAATCTAGGTATGGCCTAACCCCGATAAAAAAAAAAAAAAAAAAAAGTTAAGCTAGATGCCCTGGGAACTTGGATCAGACATTGGACTAATTTCTCCGTGGATCAACAGTGGGTTTCACGATGGTCAGGTAGCTGCTAATGAGTATGTGCACTCCCGCCTACACCCTCGCCATTGCTTCCGACGTCGGGCTAATACCTGTCAAGGGGTTCTGGGACATCACGGAGGCATGGTTCAGCCAGCTGGAATCTCTGAAAGCTGTGTTGCGACTCAAACCCAAGGACCGGAAGAAGGATGGAGATGACTCCCCGCCGTCGAAAATCGCCATCTTGGACACGGGGATATCCAACAGCTATCAGGGGTACCCCTCGTCGATCAAGGGATGCCACGACTTCGTCACCAACGGCCATGATACGCGCAACGACCTGACCGGGCACGGCACCAACGCGTTCCGGCTGCTGCGGCACGTGTACCCGGGGGCAGACATCTACGTCGGCAGGGTGTGGGAGGAAGACACAATGACGGACGCTACGCCGACGCTGATGGCACATGCGATCCAGCACGCGGCCAAGCAGTGGAGGGTCGACATAGCTGTCATCCCGTCGGGGTGTTCCAAAACGAGCATGAGCGCATCAGGCAAGCGGCCGAGGTTGCCCGGGGCGAGGACATGCTCATCTTCGCGCCGTCATGCAACTATGGGAACCTGGTCGGCGTCGCCTTCCCCGGCAGGCTGCACCGCGAGGGCCTGCTGCTCTGCATGTTCGCCACCGACACCTTTGCCCGCGCCACGCCGAGCTTCAACCCGCTGCCGCCGTCCTGCTCTTCCGGGGGCTGCGCCTTCGCCGTCCTGGGCGAGGGCATCGTCCTCCCGGGCTCGGGCGCCGTCGAGGATGACGATCCGCAGCAGCGGCCCGTGCTGTCTGGGACGTCGTACTCGGCCGTGATCGGCGCGGCGCTCGCGGGTCAGCTGCTGGACTTTGCGCGGCACCCCGACGTGCGGGGACGGATCCGCAGGCCGGAGCGGCTGCCGCGCGTGCGCGGCATGGCGGCCGTGTTCGGCCTGATGTGCACCGGGCGGGCAGACAACGGGTATCGCTGCCTGCGGCCGTGGAGGATGCTGACGACAGTCTCGGCCGGCATCGAGGTGGAGGAGGGGAAGGATCGGCGGGCGAGGCGCGCGGCGGAGCGGGCGCGGGTGTGCGACCAGATCTCGATCGCGTTGGAGAACATGGACCGCGACTAAGGGAGGCATTCTGGGTGCTGTAAGCAGGTCCTCTCCGTCGGGCTTTTGGGCTCCTACTGTGCACCCACTCAAAAATCCAGTGCTTCAATATTGATCCCTTTCCACAACAACAATTAGCATTTCTCAACGCACAACGCTTCAATCCGCAAATTGGAGTTATTCCCAAGTTACTTGATACGTACCGCATGGACTCTGATCGCGAGGATATCGCTGCAGCCTCGAGTCCCGCCTGAGAAGGCGCTGCGGTGCTTTTTAACCTCGGTACGTTGCCCCGTACCGCTGCCAGGGGTTTGCTAACAGACTCCGTGGGCAGGGAACGATATCCTGCCCGCCATCAAAGAGAGAGAGAGAGTATATTTAACGTCGGTGTGTCGGGATCTACCATTCCCTGCCTCCCTAGGGGCATACGACGTGCTGGCGGTACCTAAGCTTATGTACACCAGGCTATAGTGCTGCTATCGAGGCGGCTAACAAATTAAACCCGGGGGCACACGGAGGTCGGGCCGCATTCCGGCGCTCCTTGCTGGTGAGCGGGCAGTCGGCAGTAGGGCGTATATACGCCGGGGCGTTGTAAGCGCTGCGGGCGCGAGGGCTAACCCGCCAAAACGGAAATTCAATACGTTATAAATCCAAAAAAAGCACCCCGCGAAATTGCCACACGGCGCTCCACCATTTTAAGCAATATTCTTTTATATTTTTAAGCTTTCCATTTGCCACGTTTCAGGTATATAAGTAAAGGTAGGTAGTAGGTGGTGGGTGGGGAGCTGGTAAAGTCGTTATTTAAAAAGCCTCGCGACCAGCTCGTGCCCTTTCTCCGCGGCCAAATGCAACGCCGTGCACCCGTTGCCGTCCTTCGCCTCCTTGTC
>JNVV01000058.1:96497-126395 GCA_000733355.1 Falciphora oryzae
CCTTGTCGGCGCCCAGCTCCGCCAGCACCCTCGCGACCGCTTCGTGCCCGTTTTCGGCGGCCTTCGACAGCGGCGTTTGGCCAGCCTTATCCTTCGTTTCGATATCGGCACCGTTCTCGATCAGCAGCCGTGTGAACGCTTCGCAACCCTTTTCGGCGGCCCACCGCAGCGGCGTCCGACCGTTTCCATCCTTCGAGTCGACGTCGGCCCCTTTTTCGAGCAGCAGCTTAACGACGGCCTCGTGCCCGCTCCCGGCAGCTATCGATAATGGCGTGCGACCGTTCCCGTCCTTCGCCTCGACGTCGGCCCCCTTCTCCAGTAGCACCTTGACGATCTCGTCGTGGCCTGCGGATGAGGCGGCTTGGAGGGCGTTACCGTACTCGCCGTCCTGCGCGTTGACGTCCGCCCCCTTCTCAAGGAGCATTTTGACAATCTCGCTATGGCCTGCGGATGAGGCGGCAGCCAGGTTGGCCATGCTAGCCAGGGTATCGGTACGGTCGGCCCCGACGTCGTGTGCAGATTGCGAGACAATGGGAAATGGAGGTGGAGTGCTTGCCTCGTCTTGTCGGAGGCGTTGCGAGAATGCTTTGACAACGGATTGCTCCAGCCAGTCGGGTTCATTGAGCCCAGCTTGTTGCTTCCGCTTCTTGACGTCAAGCCATTGTTCGTTGATTGCGGCAACCAGGCGCGCGTCTTCGAGGTCCCAACCGGGAATGCTTTGAGCTGGGTCGGGCACGTCGTGTGAAGGAACTTGGCTCGACGTCTTGCAATCGCACTCGAGCCGACGACACACAATGTCAATCGTGTTGTGTGCGTCGGAATCCGAGTCGGAGTCGCCACGGTCGCTGCTGATATCCCTGCAGTATCCACGCACATCTGAACCCGCGTCGCTGCCAATGCCGTCGTCGTTGGTCCCTTCTGCCCTGATTGGGGCCAGAACCAAGGCAACAGATATCAGATGCGCCTTGACGTGGGCGATCAAAGCTTCCTGGGCCTGGGAGGATTGGCGATCGGGGAACCGCTTCTCAATGTCCTCCGGGAAACCACCGCAGAACGGACAAGACTGAAGACCGCCCTGTTTTCGAATCATGCTATGCTTGACGAGGGCGGATCTGTGGGCATCGGAAACTGCGTGATCATGGTGTTCCCGAAGATGGTCGTCGAGCTCTCCCGGACTGGAAAAGGAAACAGTGGCCTGTGGCCCACAGTGCCAGCATCGCCATGTTGGCGGTGAGTGTTTGTCCTTCAAATGAGCAAGCCAGCCACTGTACGTGTCCGCACATGCGAAGGGCGAGGAGCAGTCTTCAAGCACGCAGAAGAATGGCTCAAAGTCGCGGATCAAGTGGTTCCTGGCCAAGAATAATCAATATCCATGCCGGGCGCGCTCTGTACTCCATTTGCAAGGACTTACCTCCACTGACCCCTTTCAAGCCTCTTAGTGCCTTGCCTTTTTTCTACCGTGGCATCCTGGTGTGCTGTCAAGGCGTCGTGATAGCTGTGCCCTGCTTCTCGGATGGGGCAAACAAGTAAGCAGTATGGACATGTGAACGAGAGTCCTCCTGGATCTAGATTTGGCATCTTGGGAAATTCGCCGTGCGAGACCTGAATAGACGAGACAGACTCGGGCCGTTCCGCTTTGAACGGAGCAGCTGCGCGCAGTCCTTTTGGCTCGAGTTTTGTGACCTCAGTGCTGGACAGGATGATGCTGGGCTGGACACGGGAGTGGGACAGATCCATGTCGGCCCGTTGCGGCTCCGACTGGCCGACGTATTCTGCGGCATGTTTCTCTGTGCTTTCTTGTTGTTGCTGCATCGGCAATAGAGCTGGGGCTGGCTGGTTCAGTGTGGAAATCTTCATCTGATGGCGCTCCAGATACAGGAAACGGATCCGGCGTGAGGCGATGGACTCGGCGATGCGATCTACAAGGAAGTCCGGAGCTAGAGGGAACAAATACCTTGCCCTCTGAAGCGCATACTTCCGGAAAACGTCGAAGACTTGGGAATACGTGTTATGAGCGCGAAAACGCCGGATGCGTTCGGATCGATGCTGCGCGCTCGCGAGACGAAGGGTAAGGGATAGTTGGCGTAGACTGTTGATGGTGCCGCGAGCGGATGTCAGGGCGGCAGAAGGACCGTGTCCAGTATGCACAGCCTCCTGTTCCTTGACTGCTTTTGAGATGTCGAGACGACCGGAGGATACAGAGGATCGGTCAGATGAATCATCAGACTCGCTGCTGCAGGAAGCGGCATGATCCCTTCGCCCGTGTCCGCTGTCGCCCTCGGCCAATGCGTGGACTGTGCGCTCAGCCTTGTCAGCGCCTCTTCCGGGCGGGACTCGGTTCATGTTGACGATTACCCAGATGGCGCTGCAGTGCGTCGAGGAGCTGCCTGACGAGACTGGCAATCTCGGGGACGTTCTGCAGGCGAGAAGCCAGCGAGTGCTGGCCTTGACGAAATATACCCATGTTGGCGGCCAAAATGTTGAAAGCCGCCGTCATCTCTTCTGTCTCGTATGTGGCGGCATTATCGCTGGCGGAAAGCTCGTGCAGAAGCTTCCGACATTGCACTGCAGAGTCTCTTAGGTCTGCCAAGACAGCATCGGACGGCAAAGGTGCAATCTTCGCATCCTCGTCGTCGACAACGCTCATGAGGACGGACGGGCGGGGTATGCAGCTAGCGTTGACGTCCTGTGATGCAGTGAGATGAATGAAGACGATGACAAACTCAAGATGTCGAAGAGCCGTGCGGACCGTGCCTGAAAGATGCCGTAGTGGATGGGGTATCTGAGAATGCGCAAACGGATGGCAGGAATCAACAAAGGTCTGATGAAGAAGTTATCGTTGGATTGGCAAGCATGCCGTCTCGGTCGTGCTTGCATGCTGCGGCTGTGCCAGCACTGCAGGGTGGTGAGCTCGTCAAAACCCCCGCTTGTGCACATCGTGAAGTACCTACACAAAATTCATGGAGGGAATCAAGAGCGCTACATGGCTGCTGTCCATTGGCCTCCGGCGTGAGAGCGGGGTAGGGTGCAGCGAGTCCACGTCGTCTGCAGATCCTTGGCTGGTCCAATGAATTGATCCCATTCGTCCTGCCGCTGCCGTCCAGCCATAGATGAACACGACGGACATGGGTCCTGCTGATGGGAGGCAGCAGGAGCAGGTGCTGCTGAACCGACGAGGCTCCGACCGTCTGCAACCAAGCTCAGTTCACATTCCACGATGTCGCTACGAACTGTCTGACTAATGACGCCGGCACTGGCATCAGAATCATGTCGCTGTTTTCAAGTTTGTTTGGAAACTCTGCACAGACCGCGCCCGCGCCCGACAGCGAAGAGCTTTCGTTGCTTCTCAAAGCGGTTCTGCCCACCTTTATCGCCGCGGTCCACAGAAGGCAGGATGCTCTCCTCGAACTCGACTCGCCCGAGGCGCCGCTGCGGTCAACCCAGCCGTCGGACAAACTACTCGGGGACTTTTACAATCGTCTATACGCCGGCCTGATCAATCTGCAAGCCGTCCTCGTGCGATGGAGCCCGGCAGACATGATCCAGAGTTCCTCGGCGGAGGAGGCCCGAATGAAACTGCTCCTCGAGGCCGTCCTGTCGTGCCTTGAGGAGCGTTTCTTGTCGCGCAAGGAAAAGAACGCCGGCCCCGCGTTCAAGCGCCTCGGCATCGAGCGGACGTGTGGCACGACCCTTTGGAAACTGCGAGCCCTCAAAAAGTCCAAGAGAATGCCCGCGAGGGACGAGGAGATGCCTGAATCCTACCTCCGCGACATCGACCTCGTCGTCCGCCTCGACAACAAAAAGGCTGCCAAGCGGGACGAGCTGCTGCGCGTTGTCGAGGCAGCGTTTGAGTTCTTCATCGAGATACCGCTCTTTGCCGGAGAGCCAACCTCGTCCTGCCCCCTGCAGTACCTCAACTACCCCATGAAATACGTCTCGAAACTGACAAAGACCCTTTTCGGCGTCGTTCAGTCGAGATGGTCCTGTCAGTGCGGTGGCAGCCCGTCGCACGTCAGTCGCAAGGCCCGCTTGAACCTCACACAACACCAGCGCTTCGATACGGCGCCTGTTCGAGGGGCGAACCCGTCGGATGATGTGCATTGGTATCGTGTCTTCTTCCCGACAACTGCTCGCGAAATCGAATGGCAAGACACCGATATCGCAGTGGACTCCCGGGAGTGAGTGTGTCAATATTTGATTCTGCGTCTCTGTGAGCTACCAATACTGACGCCTCTGGCCGCATAGACACCTAGACACGGAGCGCCAAAAGATCGATAATGATCTCTGTGGGGTCATAAGCAACGTAAAGCCCAGGATACGTCCGTGCATGGCCGTGTGGGCGAAAGAGCTGTGGCGACTCCGACCTGGCATTGAGGAACGCCGTTCCGTGTTGACGCAGATCAAAGATACGGAATTTGTGTCCCTCACGGAGCTACTCCGTCAACAGTCATCTCATGGTGGTGGTCGTTTATCGGAAAGACCACTCGGACTTGCTCCCTGGAGGCCCAAAGATCGCCTGATCCTGTCATTCATCTTGGCGACAACTTTGCTGCACCTCTTTAAAATCAGCGTTTCGGGTCTTGAACCGGACCTCACCAGCGACAGCATCTGCTTCCTTCGACCACCCAGGCGCGCGCCGCTGGATATTACCAGGCCATACCTCACAGTCAGCTGCGCTCACCGGTCTTCGGCACCCCGACAACAGTCATCTTCGGGATGTGACCAACCCCACCGCTTTCCTAACATTCTAGCCCTTGGCATACTCTTACTCGAGATCGAGCGAGGTGCCGCAATCAAGCTGGACGCATCCCAAGACCCATGCGCGGAAGCCATCACGGAACTCGATGGTTGGACCAAGTCATCAAGTCTATCCTCCGAGAAGCGGACAGTTCCAGAGGGCCTTCGTCATGCCATCGCAGCATGTATCCAGCCGAAGCAGTTCAAGACCCACAACCTCGACAAGAAGAACATTCAAGACAACGATGTCCGGAGATACATCTTTGATCGGATACTTTACCCGCTTGAGGAGGCCCTCTTCACGGCATATGAGATCAGGCCACACATGCTCCCTGTGGATCCAGAGCAGCAGAACAAGGCGGTTGCCGAGCTGTCGGGCTCTTTTGATGGCGAAGAGGATGGCGAAGTGGACGAGTACCAGTGAGCGCTCCCCTCAATCTGTCCGCCGTGTCACAAGGTCTTCGCTAACACAAGTACCCCATAGCCGAGCCGCAGCAAAGGAATGGATGGAGAATCTGGATGGCGTGCATGACCTTGTGTACGCGTGTCAGGACCGATGTGAGGAGCTCGCTCAACGTGGTGGATCGGATCGGAGGGCAGAACGCGTCAAAATCGCAGTGCTGGACACCGGACTACAACTTCCCAGGCATCTTCACGCGTCCTATGAGGAAGCGGGGAGAATCCTCGTCGACGAGTCGAAAAGCTTTGTGGGCAAAATCGACAGCGTGGCCTCTCAGCACAATTGGGACTGGGACTGGGACTGCGACGGCCATGGCTCTCGCGTGGGCGAGATTGTCCTCCGATGTGCACCGTGTGCCGACCTGCACGTCGCAAAGGTGTTCCAGACCAGACAGGACCTGACGAGTCCTGATTTGGCTGACCAAGTTCACAAACGAATCGCCGAGGTACGTCATCTTTTGCAGTCTTTTCTTCACGATCCGCAACGCATAGCAGAACGAGCGCTCACCGATTATCCTAGGCCATTGATCTAGCGACAAATATCTGGAAGGTCGACATGATTGTCATGTGCTTTGGGTTCGACGAGCCTATACGGCCAATTCGCGATGCGATTGACAGAGCCACCAAGACAAGCAAGCCGCCGTTGTTCTTCGCAGCGACTCGGAATAACGGAGCTCACCGGGACGTCGCCTGGCCGGCGGGCGACTTTTCGGTGATTGGTATCAGCTCTACGACTGCAGAGGGAGAAGCATCGCCTTTCAATTCGCGTGAAAGGGACGATGCATACCCTATCCTCTATGCATTCGGGCAGGGCGTCCCGGTCAACGTTGCTGCTCCCGATGATCCGAAGCGGTTTGGTTTCAAGCACTTCTCCGGAACTTCATACGCGACGCCTATAGCAGCGTCGCTTGCCGCAAACCTTTTGGGCTCGGTCAGGATGCTTCTCGAGGCGTCTTCGCCAGAAGACCGCGCACGCTTCGCGCACGTTCCTGGCGATCTACAGGAGAGGCGTGGCATGCTGCGGGTACTGCTGAATCACATGCAACGCAAGCACATCAGCGGGCAGGAGAGTCTCCTCCCGTGGGACTTCCTTTGCCTGGACATGATGGAGGAGAATAAGCTTCTGAAAAAGGTAGACGAGGCCATAAATGGAAAGCTGTCTTGAGGCTAGGCGAACTGGATTTTTTCCAGGACTGGATGCGGGCATGTGTCTCAGTCTCGAAGACCATCATCCTCTTCGAACGTTTCCAGAGAGTCTTCGAATCCGAGCTTGTCCTCTTCTTCAATATCAAACTTGTCGTGAAGGCCGGTCTCGGTCCCCTTCCCGTCCTTGTCATAGACGGCGCCCTTCACGAAGGCCTTGTTTTCCGAGGTCGCGCCGCCTTTACGGCGGGGCTTCATTCTGGTCAGGCGGTACGCAAAGATGTAATCGGTCGAACCCCCAAACCAAGTCCCCTTCTTCTTGGTGCTCTCCGTATTCAGGTCGGGGCCAACTTCGAGAGGCACTCCGACACTGGTGGCGTCCGCTTTGAGCTCCACCTCGATTCCTCTCTCCGTGGTGCTCTGCGTCGTGACTTTCGCAACCCTGGCGATCTTGATGCCCGTGATCATGTACACGGGCTTTCGCCACCTGTAGACCTCGAGATATGCCTGAACTCCCGGGTCAGACAGAGCTTGAGCATAATAATCGTCGTCGGGCCTGAAGTAGGTCGTCTGCAGGTCGTCGAAGCGATGGTTTTCCACGCTGGCCTTCAGCTGCCGGAGGCAGAGACCACCGCCTACCCACTGCAGGCACTTGGCCCAGAGGCCGACGGAGTTGGACCGGAGCTGCTCGAGGGTGGTGACCCAATCGACCTTTGAGCCCTCGTAAACTTTTGGGGGTGGGATTGGCACGTCGCTGCTCCCCGGGATCTTGCTCTCGGGGTCTTTGGGGTCCTTGATCAGACGGGCGAGGACGACCAAGTCGCTGTCGGCGGGGATGTCCCAGTTGGGGGCGGGAATGTAGGTCGGGACGAGGTTCGCCATCGTCTGGGTGGTGCTTGTAGGCAGTTGCTGGTTTGGGAGTGTACAGGACACGGTAGGGTGGTCAAGGACGAATCGTGGGCCGGCTTCGTGGTGTCTGTCGGGGTTCGACGCTTCGAAAGGGTGAAGAAGACAAAGTTCAACGAGGAAACCCCGCCCACCATACACCACAGTCTGCAGCCAACCCCAGCCTAGCTAGACGTTGAGGCTAGGCTGCAGCAAGGTGGGAATTTATGAAGCAGATTGGTCCAATTACGGTCTTATCTCTTATCGACTTTGCTGTTTCAAAACTGATCGCGAAGGAAGGCAGCTTTCACCGATTGGATGGACGTCGGCCACGATGACCGCAGGAGGTACCCATGAACTTCTGGCCGTGCAAGCTGTGGCGTATGCAGACTTGGCGGGGGTCCTTGTCCCTGGTTCCCCTTGATGCGACCATCGTGATCTGGTTAAATACGCCGACGTCCCCAGTTGCCAAGCACAGAAACCAAATACATCATGTACCTTCTCACTGCACCGGTGCATCTTCATCGTTCCGACTGACATAAACGGCGGCGGAACGCGCGGGCCGCCACCATACCGACAACTTTCATCGCAGGCACATACAGCCTGAATAACGTCGGCCCGCTCACGACGACCTTCACAACCCCCATTGTCATGCGCAACCGAAAAGGGCGTCACGGTCAGCGGCTTTGCCCATCCTTCCTTCGCCACGGCCATTTACTACGCAGCTCAGCGCAACGGGAGCCTGCCCGTCAAGGCGTGAGTCCCCAGCGGCGACAAGACCCTCGAGATTTTCTCGTCGGTCGAGGCAAAGAGCATGCCCGTCAACACTGGCTTCAAGTACTACTCCCCGGGCCTCTACTGGCCCGACGCCTGGGCCAACGTAGACACGACCATCCTGGCTGGCGCCCTTGCGTCCGGCTCTGACCACAAGAGCGTTAAAGTCTGGGACCCGGCCACGGGCGCGTGCATGCAGACGATCAAAGTTGAGTTCTCGTGGGGGTTAGTAGCAGGTTGCCCGTGAAGGGTGCCTTCTCCAAGTGCCCAGCTTCCTATCCTCGGCCGCTGGTGCGGACCTGCCGTCGGGACACGAGGTGAGTATGTTAGTTGTCCGTGGTGCCCGTTGGTGAGTTAAATCGACTGCTGTTTGCCGTTGAGTCGTCCTGTTGCCATGGCGTATGCGATGGTTGCCAGCACTGCTGCCAAGTCGGGTGTCCAATCGTCTGGGTCCGTGGGCGCCTTCCCTCCCAGATGGAAGGACAGGTTTCCTATCCTTGACCCTATCCGCTGCTGCATTTCGGCCCGTAACGAGGCCCATCTCTCGCACTTAAAAAGGAAATGCTCCACTGTCTCCAACTCTCGTCCACGGGCGCATTCCCCGAATGGCACCGCCCCGAACAACCCACTCCTTCCGGGAAGCCGCCCGGCCGGCCGTGGCTACGCCTTAACGACCCCGTAAGCCTTATGCTCCATATGAAGACCTTCCCACAGAAGTGCCGCAGCCCCGGGCAAGACCGTGACGGTGCCGCCCCGTGCTCCACACGGGCTTGCGGTCGTGTCGTCCGAGTTTGCACCTTAAGCCAGCCGCAACGGCATCCGCGTCTCTAGGCCGACCGACATGCGCGTCCATCCTCTCAAGCCACCGTGTCGTCTCCGCAGGTCTCAAGTGCAGGGGCCACCACGCCGGCGATACCACATCAACGCGAGACGGCCTAGGTACGAGCTAGGAGACGTACCGGATACGCGGGCGGTGCCGTGTTCCACGACGGCCCAGAAAAGACTGGGAGCATATCCAGCAGTCCGGCGATGCCACGTCTGCGCGACGGCCCAGGTACGAGCTGGGAACGCACCTCCCCCGCTGCCTTCTGGTCACAACCCGGCGCTACGGCCCACCGGCAACCCCGGGCGCGACCCCAGGACCAGCTTCCCGTTACCACGAATCGTCTCCGAAACGCGGCCGACCATGTCTTGCATAGCAGAGACGCGTAGCAGCCGCCACACCGACACGGCTACCCGCACTCTGTCCACTAACCCAACCCATGTCCGCCATACGATGTTCGATCGCGGTGCGCTGTGCCCTCGGGACCGGTTCGGCCGCTTGTCTTGTGTACGACGCTTAACAGGTCTGCTGACACCGTCGTCGATCCGTCGGCCTTGACAACTTCCATTACGGTCGACAGAGCACGTAGGCTTGTTCCGGTCCCTCGCCAGGAGACGCGCCGATGCTCTCAGAATGCTCGACTCGTCCGCCTCCCGAGCCCAGAGCCGGATGGGTCGGAGGGTGTCCTGTCTCTTCATCGACGTCAGCCAATGTCAAGTCGGATGGTTTTCTTACGCCAGTATCCCCCGCGCAGCTTGTTAGCTTCGGAAACAGCTTGGTGGTGCGGTGGTCGTTGATCGCGTGGTCTGTTTGTGGGTTCGAGCGTGCCGGTGAAAACCCTTCACAGCGCCACACAACCGTGGGGATTGACTGCGCGCGACGTGCCGCACCACCTCGCCGTCCCTACTGATACCAGACACCACGAGAAGGTCTGCTGCTTCGTCCTACTGCTCTTTCAAGCAGCATCCAGTGTGCTCACCGGAGGCGTGAGTGAGTGAGTAAGTTTATTTAACGTCGGTAAAGTCGGGATCTACCAGCCCCTGCCTCCCAAGGGGCATACGACGTGCTAGCGCTACCTAAGCTTAACACTAGGTTACATGTTGCTATCGAGGCGGCTGACATAATCAAACCCGTAGGCACACGGAGTTCGGGCCGCATTCCGGCGCTCCTTGTTAGTGAGCGGGCAATCGGCAAAAGGGCGAATAAACGCCAGGGCGCTATTAAGCGCAGCGGGTGGTAGAAAAGCAGTCGGCCGGCAGGTGTGCCGGAGAAAAGCGAGGCCGGGCTAAGTGGGGGGGACCGCTATGGTCCGCCCCTAAGCCGGCCAAAGAAAGAAAAGTTTGGGGGATGGGGGCCTATTCCCAACCCGGTATGCTCCTTGTGCGTTTTGTCGCGTAAACGATAAGCTGCGCGGTTTGCCAGCGCGGTGCAGGGAGGACCGTACACGGCCTGGCAAACAGAGTCGCGCGAAGATCTTGCGCGTGCGATGCCACCTGTACATCAGTACAGGGACCGCGGCAACAAACAGAGGCGCGTGCGTGCTTAGGCAGGCCGAATGCGTGCTTGAGCAGGCCAATCTTGCGCCGTGCGTATCGTTGGGGTGCAGTCGACCGAGGAGGAGTCGCGAGGATGGCGGGGGACGGCGGCGGCCGGGCCGGCTATCGTCCGGGGTATCTAACTGCTTACCGGCCAGCGGTTTTCTTGTGCGTTCGGAATCGTTTCGGCTCGTACGGCGAGGCGAAGGCGATAAGGAAGTCAAAGGGCAGTCTGGTGGTGCGAGGGGGTTGGAGCACGAAAGGTCGAGGGAGGGCCGCCGAGGAGGGCGTACTGCTGCGCTACTTTATTGGCCAGGGGGGCCGTTGGCAACGGCATGTTGCCGTCGCCAGCGCCTTTGGCGGGCGTGGAGTTTGGTGTTGTGTCGCTTGTTTTGGCGGGTGTCAAGGAATTGTATGCAATTTGGCAGTGTGCATTGATAGCACCATGCCAAAAATTGATGTTCGAGGAAGGATGCTTATTGAAACCCACATAGCGAGTCCGGCTCATTTTTGGTGGGCCCAACACCAGAAATGGCCGTGTTCCCTTGACACCCACTAACAGCGGGTCCCAAGGGGGAAAAAATTGGGGAAAGGTGTACGACGTGGAGGAACTTGCAGTCAATTTGCCATTGCCTTCCTACAGCGTTTCGCTTCAGCAGACAGGGATAAGACCCGAAAGAAATTCGTGAAGTCATCACATCCCGACTCACTCGCCGTTGACGAACTTGGCTGAGATGGTCAATTGCCAGTACTTCCCAACCGCAGCTAAAAAAAGAAATGGAGCATTTACGACGCTATCGAATCCCGGGGAGCAACTTGGACTTTGATATCCACCGTCTGCCACGTAGCGAGCGCCGTCGGATCCGAGGAAAAGCCCGCCCGATTAGTCTTGACGGAACCCAAGACTTCCTCCAGGCTTTGGAGCAGCTGATCCATCGTCTTGTGGGGTTTCTGCTGGCCGAGGGACTGACGGCTGTCCGCCGTCGTCAGTCTGTCGAGCTCGAGCGCGCCAAGCTGGGTGGCTTTGGAATTGGAGAAGGCAAATATCTTGAACGTGTCGACAGGCTGCCAGCCGCCCAGGACTGCCTGCTGCATCTCCGGGGTAATTTCCGCCCCCAGGATGACCTCCAGCTCTTTGGGCTGGCCTTCGCCGAAGGCGCCGGCCAGCGTCGCAAACGGGCCGTCCATAGGGTAAATTTTTTGGACGGCGAATTCCGCCGAGCAGTCCAGGATGAGGAAGTGCACTTTCCGCTCGCTGAGGTTTTTGACTTTGACACGGAATAGCCGTTCCTCCTCTACACTGTACAGGCCCTCCTCGTCACTCAGTTCCATCGTCGAGACTGGTTTAAGCCTCTTTCCGCCCACCTCCAGGGCGTTCGGCGCGGCGTTTATATTTACGGTAATAAGAGCAGAGCTTTTGTTGTTTTCCACGCGATAGTTGATCAATTCTCTGGTCCATTTATATCGGGCCAGGTGCTCGAGACGGCGTATGAGCCTGAGCATACCCTGATTGAGGTCGTTACCTTTGGCTGAAATGGGGTGGAGAGCCGGGCCCATGATGGCCGTGACCGCCCCCAATTGGCCGTCGATGACGAAATAGTGGGAGTTGTCGATCGAGATTCGGAATGTCGCGGTATCGTCGTCCGCCAGGGTAAGCCAAGTCCGGTCGGCGAGGTTCCCATCCCAAAACTGCGTAAATCTCTTTCGCTTTTCAGCATCCACGTCGAACCAGACAGTGGAGCCGCTCCCGACCGGCAGAGACTTCAGGATGGCAACGCAGCTTGCCATAATATCTGCCCAGCGAGTATCCTCTCGTGGGTTTTCAAAAGTGGCAATCGAATTTCCATCCGTCACCTTGGTCACTTTGACTTCCGCAAGCGCGTTGCTCGGCTCGATTTTGGGGTCGCAGTCGCTGGAATATATGGCGTACACCGAATTTTGACGTACTCCGTGCATCAGACCGCCGCCCAGTGTGACGTATCGGTCAGATGCGGCTCTGTTACTTCCCGTCGCTGTGTTGACGACCCTGTGCCCATATACACGGGTCCGCACTTTTTCGTTAAAAAAGAAACGATCCCCGTCTCCAACGAGATATGGCGTCTGCCCAGAGTGGCCCTCGTAGACCTTGTTGAAGACCGTCTCATAGATGGCTTGAGCCGACATGCCCAACGGGCTAAGTTGGAGGACGTCGAGCAAACACCTGGTCAAGGCTCCGTGGGCGCCGTCGCTTGTCTCGAAGGCCTTCTTCTGCGCGTGGCAAGCGACGAGGACGACAAAGCCCTGCGGCTCGTCCACCCACGATGGCTTGTTGGCCCAGAACGCAATCCGGTTCATCGTGGCCTCATTGGGCACGTCGCTGTACGCGGGGTCGTGGTGCGAGTCGCAGACGCCCCTAATGCCTCGCACGCGTTCGTCCAGCCTGCCGTCACCCCCGTCGCGAGCCGCCCCGCCCGAGTAGCAGCAGTCGAGCACTACCGTCACGACTAGCCCTGCCTCGACCATATCCTGCATCAGGACGGCGATTTCGAGGTCGCGGAGGTAGCGCCCGCCATATAGGACGTCGCTTGGCACCAACGCGTGGTCCTCGCCGTCGAGCGTGCCGGGCACGGCCATGCCCGCCCTCGCACCCCCACACTTCCTCAGGTGCGCGAATACGGTCGTGGCGCGGGCCCCGTGACCGGAAAAGTGGACGTAAACCAGGTCCCCCGCCTTGGCGCCTGATTTTTTCCCATTTTTCGCGTCACCGGATACCCTGCGTAGCTCATGGACGATACGGTCGTACGTGGGCTCGATCCAGGCGGTCGGGAGCGGCCAGCGATGCGCCCCCCGGCCGGGATCGGGGGCGAGCAACTTCGTGATATTCTGTGGAGGGACCCGGAGCGCGTTGAGGAGGTAATCTTCGACCGCGAGAACGTCGTTGACACAGCCGCGCAAGGTCGGGTACTCGATCTCCTTGCCTGCACAGTTGTAGCGCCGTGTGGTAGGCGACTGCCCGGGATGAATGTAGGACTCTATCCCGATCAGGACTGCCCACTTAGCAGGCCCTGCCATGGCCAAGTCTCGTGGCGCCGAGCGGTGAAATTTTGGCTCCGCGAGCTTTTGGAGGGTATCCAGAGATCGAATAATGTCGGCCGCCAGGTCACCAGGAGCATCGTCGACGTCATTGCACCTTTGGAATATGCTTTCAAGCTGCGCCAGACAAGCTGCAATTTCGTCGTTTATGTCAGAGCTAAAAGCGGAGTAGCGCTTTGACAAGTCGTGAAGCGCTTGGGTCATCTTGGCCAGGGCCTCAGCGACCGGGAGAGCAACCTCCTTTGCAGATAAGTTCGTACAGTGACGCGTCGTGGTCGCGATGAGGCTCGGCAAGTCGTACGGTTCGTCCCAGTCGAAGTCTTCTTCCCCCTTTCCGGGCTCCTGTCCTTCGCGCCGTCGGCCAGCCTCGAACAAGGAAGGCAGCTGCCGCAGACTCTCGTCTAACTCTTTCAGCAGCTCTATGATCTGCGGCCCTTCCTCGTCCGAGTTCGGCGGTATATCGCCAAGCTGGGAAACCAGGACAAGGCTCTCATTCAGCCCCCGCGCAAAGCCGTCGAGGTCCACTTCCCCCTGCGCTAGTTGGTGAGTGGGAATAAGATTGTCCAATCTTGCCGCCATGGCATCGAGCCGCACGGAGCTCCCAGCTTGTATCCAGCCGGACGCCTGCACCTGCAGAAATTTGGCCTTCAGCTCTTCTATCACGCCTTGTATGTTCTCTAGGGTGTACGCGAACGCTTGACCCTGGAGCGAGCCTTCGGGAATCCGCGGCCCCTCAAACTTGATGTCCACACGGGTGCTTGGTTCGGACGGAAGGGACTCCCTCGCTTCCTTCGGTAGCTCCTCGCCGTCCGTCGACGGGAAGGCGTGCAGCGCGAACTCGTGGATATGGGTGGCGACATGCTGGTCCTCCTCCAGCTGCACCAGCCCCGCCGCCTGGCCCACTGGGAGGGGAGGCACGGCGGAGCCGCCGATGCCTTCGTCGCTGGTCACGAGGCCAGGCCGGCAAAGCGGGCAGCGGACCCTGCGGATGCCCACGGTCCGCTGGCCTGCGCTGACCACTAGCTCCAGCTCGGTCAGGTCGGCGGCGGCATCCGTGGCGAGGTGGCAGGCCAAGATGTGGTCCTTGACCTGCGAGGGGTCGGGGAAGGACGCGGCTTGGGCGTCGTCCGCAGCGTCGGGGAGGCGGTGCTTGGCGCACAGGGGGCACACCCATTCGACCTCGGAGTGGGACCGCGCCATGTGTGACATCCATTCGTACGTGGAGGCGAACATGTCCTCGGGGGACTCGCAGTCTTCGAAGACGCAGACATACCCGCAAAGGTCTTGCGCCACGTGGCCACTGAGACGCGTTAGAACCTGGTGAGAAACGCCGCCCAGCTGCAAGAGAGAAGGGAAGTTCATGCGTATTAAAGAAAGGCGAGGGAAGATGAGACACGGAAGAGGGGCAAACTGTGGCGGAGATGTACGAGAGGGAGCTAGAGTTAAAAGAATGAGACCGAGAGAGGCTACGAGTCCGTGGACAAAAAGGGAAAGAGAAGTATCACGTACCGCCACTTCTCCTTCTTTTTGTAATCCTGCGGCAGAATCATAGGGCAGTAGTCGCAGGGGAATGGGCGGTCCTCCTTCATGGGGCAACTTGGATAGTCCAGGTGTCCCACCCGCGCCGACATCTTGGTGCCCGCCGACCTGGCCGTGCTCCGGAGCGCGGGTGCCAGGGCGCCCGTAATGCTGAACCTCGACTCGAGAGCCGTAGCGGGCTCCGCCACAAAGCTCTTGGTGGCCTGGGCGCCCTGTTTGGATTGCGTGGCAGGCCGCGATGCCGGACATGGCACAAAATTAGATGAACTTGGGGGGACGTTTCCAACCGTCAAAGAGCTCCGCTGGCCTATGCTCTGGGTTAGGGGCTTGATCTGGGGCGCGGGTTGGCTTCCGCCCTCCCGCGCATGGGATGGCGTCTTGCTCGCGCTGCCGGCGTGGACGAGGCGGTTTCGCCGGACGATGTTGGCGTCGATGAGCCGGCGCTGGACGGTGGTTAGCCTGGCCGGGTCGTACAAGTACGCGCGAAATACGACCAGGAGCTTCTTTTGGAGCAACACTTCGTAGCTCTCTCTTACTTGGCCCCCGTCCGACTCTCCGGCATCCTGCGATCTTTCTGGGTCTTGCGAGTCTTCTAAGTCTCGCGACTCTCTGACATCTTGACGCCTCTCCGCCTCGGCCAACTGGTAAATCCTGAAGCTCAAACCCCGCATCAGATCCTCCGTGTAGCCGTTCCGCAGCACCAGCTTGGTGAGATAGCGTCGGAATCGTTCATGCTCTCCGTGTTGGCCTGCGAGGGCCTTGTGCGCTCCTAGTGTGAGCTTCTGTCGCTCGTATTCCTGCTCGGCTTGCATCAGCGCATCGTCGGCGCGCTGGTTCCTGAGCTTCAGGCCAGAGAGCTTAATGGCGGTATGGATGCGGATGAGGACTTCCAAGTTGTTCTCAATGTATACTCGTTGCTCGGCGTACGTGTCGCTGGACAAGGGCGAATACACGTCTTTACGCTGATTCTCGGTATCCTCTGTTTCCTCGTCCGCCTCTTCTCCGTCGCCAACGGCAGAGGCGGGACCTTCCCCGCTGCCGGAGCTCATATTAGACCACGGCGATGGTGCACGATCCGCCCCATCCGAAGCGGTGGAATCATCATCAGCCTCGGTGAGACCGGGAGGATCCTCTTCATCAGACAGCGGGGGATCAGAAGTAGCTGATATGAAGACACACGAGTCAACTGGTTGCTTCCCCATGGGCGCCTTTCGAACAATGAAGGGTCCGTTTCGGGCGCAGGATGTGCAGAAAGTTAGGGCCATCTAGGGACCTACCCAACTCGTGGTACGTGTACAAGGCATCCTCAAGCCCATCGAGTGCATCAACAATGACGGCCGTGACGTCGGGGCGCAGTCTCAGCCGAGCGTCGAGAGACCCCGGCCCGTTCTTGTCGGCATTCAGGCCCAAGGTCCACCAGTTGAACTCGGCCGATCGCTGCTCCAGCCAGTCGTCGTGGGGGAGGTTGGGGACGCACAGGCATTCCTTGAACCGTCGTTTGCAGGCCCGGGATTTTTCCCGCAGCACAAACTCAGGGAAGCTGTCGGGAGGTGCCAACTCGTCGGTCGTCTCTGAAGCTCTGTCGCCCGTTGCTATTGTCGCCATGCTCAGCTCGCCCTTTCCACCCCGGGCTTCGTCGATTTGGGGCTCGGCGACCGGGGCCATTTCTTGCGGCGTTGACCCGGGCAAGGAGGGGGCAGAGGAGTGCGGTGACGCATCTGAAGCTCCGGAGGCCATATTGTCCACAAAGACAGATAAGGATGCAAAGCAGTAGAATGGGCTGCTTTGGTCGGGCGTATCAACCTATGCAGGTGTAATTGGCCGTAGATAACGTATCGCTGCTCAGCCTCAGCTGCACTTGGCAAACGACGGAATACCCCGCCTTTCGTGCGCTAATATTTGCTGTATTTTTCTTTTTTTTTTCTTTTTCTAGCGTGACAGAGGGGCAGTTAGCGGGAGAAAAGAGGGGTTTAAAGAGCTGAAGGGCAGGCTGGCAACCTCGTCATATGTCGATCTCTGCGCTCTATAGTCGCCTTTTCCTGGCCAACAAGACATTTTTTTCGAACCCGAAAATTTAGTTACTTAGCTCCTGATCACCTCCAAGACCAAGAACCTGCTGGTAGTTGCGTGATTCAACTCTTTGCCCAAAATGAATAAGTGCTGGTTCGTTCTCGAGCAGTCTTTCTACACACCCCCGGTCTATACCACTCCTTCCCGGGCCAGTGGCCAGACGGTGAGCGGCAACCTGCGTCTCGGTGATGTAGTGCCTAGCCCCAAGAACATCTACCCTGTGCTCACCCAGGGCGCCCTGCCGCGCTTCGGCCGCGAGATGCGCATCACACCGACCCAGCTCGGCGAGTTCAAGTGGGACCAGACCCGCGAGCGCGAAGACAGCGCCAACGCCGGCGCCGGGGCGCCCATCGCGGCGGCCGCCGGCGCCACCCTGAGCGCTGAGATCAGCGCTGAGTTCAAGCGAACCATGAAGACATGGGCCAACTTCAAGACGCTCGACACGGAGGTCGTGCAGCCGAGTACCACCTACATCGACGGGATCATCGCCCAGTCCGACGTGCAGAACCACATCGAACAGCACAAGACCCCGCTCCTAGACCGGTGGACCGTCTACATGATCATCGGTCTGATGATTGCGCGGGCTGGCGGCTCGATCGGCGGCTCCGAGACGAACTCCCAGACCTTCTACGGCAGCACCGACCTGTAAGTTTGCCGCCTGCCAGTTCATATGCTTTGGGGTAGTATTGGCATTTTATGCCCTGACCGTCTGCCCAACGGCCCACTTACTAATTTGTGTACACTTGTCTCCGGCTAGGGACATTCCCGGCGCCGCCAACTATAAAGTCGGCGATACGCACAAAAATAGTACAGAAACACACAAGTCAGCCCAGATCCAGGGCGATCGAGTGTGGGCCGTGCGATTCGCAAAGATCCATAAGGGGCTACTCCGCCGGAAGTGGATGCAGACGGAGGAAACGGCCGGCGCGGCGCTGGACGGAGACGACGAGGGCGAGGAGCAGGTCCAAAAGGTCCTGGAGCACGAGGGGCTGGGAAAAGCCAAGGTCATCGAGTGCCCGGCTGCCTTGGGGGGCACCGAGACGTGGTCCTTTGTTACGATGGCTCCCGACGCGACGCAAGATGCTTGGCCTCCTATCCCAGGGCACACGCCCTGACTTTCTCCTATGGAAGTGCTGTGTAGGTAGTAGTAACTAGCTGTGTGGAGACCTATATCCAAATAGAGAAACCTTGACACAATAAAGGAAAAGGAAAAGGAAAAGGAAAAGGAAAAGGAAAAGGAAAAGGAAAAGGAAAAGGAAAAGGAAAAGGAAAAGGAAAAGGAAAAGTGGAAAGGGTCATAACAAGTTCCCATGCATCATTCAGGATCGCCCGGCCTGACTGAGCTTCTTGGGCTGCAGCAGCCGCTCGATGGTGCCCCGGATCCAATCCCGCTGCTTCTTCCGCGCTACCTCCTTGGGCGTCACCGCAAGGGCGTCCTCGCTCTTCAGCAGCGACCACGGCTGCAGGCAGAGGTACCCGTTGTCGCAACGCGCCATCTCCCGGAACACGCCCCGCATGTGCGGCCGGCTGTCGAGCCGGGAGAGGATGGACCCATCGTCCTTGACCCGGTCCTGCCGCGAGAAGTCAAGCAGCGCGGCCGCCAGACCCGCCGCGATCGACGTCGAGTACGAGGTGCCGCGGCGCAGCGAGTGGCCCTCCTCCACCTCAACGCCCTCGCCGAAGACGGCGAAGCTCTCGCGCAGCGGCGCCGGGTTCAGCGAACGGGACTCGCGGATGCCGGCGTCGGTCGAGAAGATGCCGAAGACCTGGTCGGTCACGTTGGCGGGGCAGTACACGTCGTTCAAATTGCGCTCGTTGGAGGCTGCCGAGAAGATGAGGATGCCTTTTCTGTGCGCCCGGTCGATCGCCTGCACCACGGGTGCTTGCTCCTCCTTGAAGCCGATGGCCATGGTGATGATATCTACCTTTTGCAAGATAGCCCAGTCAATGCCCTAATTAGAGCAAACGGGGGGGTTCATAGGTTAGCCAATTTAGGTGGAGTGGGCAGGGCGAGGACGTAGTTGGTCGAGAGGGTCAACGAGGGATAGAGGGAGGAGTCCTCACCTTGACTATTAAGTTGACATCGTTCCGCGTCGCGACATTTTTCTTGAGCACTCTAGCTACGCAGTAAGTTGCGTTTGGGCACATCTTTTCCACGAGCAATACAGCGGCGGACCCATGACCCGTGCCGTCGCTGGTGGTGTCCTTATCCGGACGAGCCGTGTCGACAAAGTCCTCATACTTCAAAGTGCCGGGGTAATCTTTATAATAGTCATAGAGGTCCTGCCTAATGCCGGTGTCCAATATGGCAATCTTGACGGCTTCGTAACCCGGCTTCGTTTCGGCAGAGCTCGGCTGCAGAACGTTTCGGAGTTCTATATACCGCTCGAACCACTTCCGCGAGTCGTCGCGTAACCTTGGCCTCGTCAGCCAAGCCAGATCAACGGAGCATGCACGGTGGCTAGGACGGACATACTTATTATTCTCTGCCGCATCGGCTGGGGGGTTCGCCTGAGAGGCTGTCTCGCGTTGATTCGGCGGTCGCTCAGGTCTGGGCCCGGCTGGCGCATCCGAGACCTCGTACAGAGGTTTGATGCGGTCGAAATCGTCATATCGTGTTGCCCAGTCTTCCAGGGGGCGAACCAGCTCGCTGTAGATAACAGACCGCAGGGCATTCTGCTTGTTGACTTGGGAAGCGGATTTGGCCAAGCCCCGAGCACTAAGATTCTCCCGGATCTTGCTCTCGAGGCTCCCTGGCGTGATGCAAAGAGGCAAGATCTTCTTTAGGGGGGAAAGAGGCTCTATGTCGGGTATGATACTCTCACTCGAATCCGGACCAGTAGCGGTGAGTTTGCAGGCGATTTTGTAATCGGTGTTGATACCAAACGGCCCCGGGGGGAAAAGCCGGGGGTTTTCCCGGTACTTCCTCATGGGTTTCCGGGTCTCTAGCTCCAAGAGTAATATACCGAGCGCGAGGATCCGGGGCATGTCATGAATGGTCTCCGTACTCGGGGTGGCTGAGCGGTTGTCAGACTTACCGTCCCCGGTGCTTGTGCCATCCTTCTTCGTGTACTGGATCAGCAGCATTGGTTCGTTGATGAAGACTCCTGTTTTTCCGAATCGCCTCTCGCAGATAAATTGCACACTTTCGCTCGTCAGCCCCTGGGCGAGGAGGTCGGAGTCGTAAAATTGCCACGTCGCCTTGGCCGCCAGCATCGCCAGGATTGCCTTGGACTTGTCAAGCAGATACAGATCTGGCCTGGCGAGGATGCTTGCCAATGGTACAGCCTCTCCATGAGCTAGCCATTCGCGGCTCACATTGCCTCGTCTATGATATACCAATTTGTCATCCCGCGTGGATAGGTGCAACAGGTCCTGGTCGCGATGGCTAATGTGCTTACAGAAGCCCTCGAAGGGAATGCAGTCGCGTTCAGCTATCGCCGCCGTCGCGAGCGTATCCGTAGCCCCGGGCGCCAAGTCTTCATCAGTAACTTGTCTGTTATATAGTCAGCGGGGACACAGCTGATTGCCCAAAAGGGTGGGGGATGCTTTGGTATGTGGCATACATGGTTGGAACCTCAGGATCAGGAGGGGGGACTTCGGGGCATGTCTGGATGCTAGCCTCTTGCCAGAAGCCTAGATTTTCGTGCGGGTGGTCGAGGAATAGAACGCCGAATTCCGCCGAAGCATTTTCTACCAAGAATCCGACCGAGGCACCGCCTGCCGCGAGGTTTCTGTAGCCGTTGAGCCGGAGGTTGGTCACGATCTCGCCAGGTGATGAATCATTCTGGCACGACCGATACTGCTGCAGAATTTTGTAGAGGGACTTGGTGGCCTCGTCGAGCTCGTGGCTCTTATGGGGTGCTGGGGAAGTCGCCGAGGCATCGTTGTTCTGCGCCACTTCGGCCGCCTCCTGCTTCCAAGTCGCTGCCGAATAGTTCTTTAGTTTCTTTATCGCATTCGCCCTGTAGTCCTTTTGTTCGGGGTCCACGGCAACATTGCTAAGGCATTTCTTTGCCTTTTCTCTAGATTGAACGAATCGGAGAGCCCTGAGCGTGGGCCACGGATTTGACTGTGTTTGCTGACTCGGACGTGGCCACTACGTTTAGATCAGTCAGATTTGCTCCTTGGCTTGAATACTGAGAACGCCGCAGGATGCAAAAGCCTTGCGTCATGGCGCATCTTCATCTCCCAAGAACCCAGCCAGCGGGAGGGGGGAAGAGCCACGAATATCCGAGGGAGCATCTGGGCTTCTGGACACTTGACAGGCCGATGTACAGGCAGACAGCCAGGCAAACCAAAGAAAATGAAGACACACGTTGCATAACCTCTCCAAGTTCTTTAGCAGGCTTTTCACCTTCTGCAGCTGAGCCTCGTCTTGCCTCTGGTCCGGCCTTTTCAGCTCCGTTTTGACGCCATCCAGGGCGCTGCGAAGGTTTCTGCAGAACGGCTTCGCGGCCTTGTCGCCGCTCACGATAATGGCCTGCGCAATATCTCGTACACTGTCGATCGAACTGATGGCGAAGGCGGTGACATCCGGGCTGCTCGGGGCGCGCGCCCGCGCTCTGTATTCTGCCATGTCGGCAGCTGCAACTCAACCACAGCCGGGCAACTTCGTCCAGAGCCAGGGCAAGAATGCCGCGAATTTGAGGGGCTCTCAGCCGCATCAAACCCCACCCGAATTCGTCATGTGCATGCTCACGTGATGCGAGTCAGCAGCTGCTAGTGCCGACGACCAGGGGTTTACAAGAGGCAATCATCTCGGTCGACACGGTTGGGCGGCGACAGGTACGGCCGCAGCCCTACAACACCGCAGTCACGACGCGGCTGCGCAACACGACCGCTGTTTGCGGAGCACAATCTAGCAAGTAGATCAAGCGTCAAGTCGCGTCAAGCCCGAGGACAGGTCTCTAGACGCTCCCAACCGCGTTAGACAGACGACGGAGTTATGGCTGGCGGGATTGGCTAACAGTGTGTGCGCAGGCCTCCATGTCCTCCGCTCAAAGACTGTGGCCGAGCGCCGCGCGTTCCGGCCCGACGACTAGCTCCCATCGCTGCCGTCTGCCGCCGCATCCCACATGGCTCGGCAAGCCCTACAAGGACCGGATTTATCAAGAATATTCGGAATTTTGCAAGCTCGCCTGCTCTTCCGGCTTGGAGCTTGTCTGCCCGTTCGTGTCTGAATTTGGTGCCGGACTTTCGCATGGCAGCAGAAATCTTGGCTAGGGAATCCACCGATGATTTGATGTAGTAAAACTGCTCTCCGAGCTTTGAGTCCTCATCGGGGAGTTGGGAATTCCGAGCGCCGGTCGTATCTGTCTCTTTTTGCTCCGGATTTAACATTGAGACCCCTATTCGTGCGTTCTCGGGGTCGGCCTGCGCTGTTTTCGCTAGCCACTTCGGTCAGCACGGTTTCTTGGACCGAATGCGGCCAACATACCAAGCTCGATACAATTCCGCAAAGAGATGGTCAGGCTGTCGAGAAGGCTGATGAAGAGGTCGCGCACGTCGTTTCGGGTCCGGACGCGATAGTCCAGCGATGATCGCCCGCGCCTTTCCGCGCTGATACCGAGAGACCACCAGTTGAATCCGGCAGACATCATGTCGATGAAGTCGCCTCCGGATAGGACTCGATACTGCTGGCAGTCTTCGAACAGAGATTGGCAGATCCCAGCTCTACCGGAGATTGCTGTCGCATCCTCCGCATAATCGGGAAGAGACATGATGACGACTTGGGGGCCTTGTACGGGGGGTGCTGGTGTTGGATGACGTTTGCGATCTTTTCGGGCGGGCAGCAAAATGTGTGGTCGTTGCGATTGCACATTGCGGGGTCGACCAAATTGCCTGCTTGCCTGCTCAGCTGAGATACGCCCCACACAGCAGTCAACGAGACAGGCTGTTGCCCGAGCCCGCATGCGGCTGCGTTGATTGGTTTCTGCCTGATCAGCACCGCACGAGGCATGAGCTCTCTGCTGTCGTGCGGGCTCCCTCTTTCCCCGTCTTGTATCGACAGACTCTCCGTTGACAAAACGGGATAGCAGCGGGCTATGAAGCCGGCAGAAGTCAAAACCCACGTGTAAGGTCGTCAATATGGACAAGTGCTGGTTCGTCCTCCGCCAGACGCACTACACGGCGCCCGTGTACGCGTCCCCGAGCATGGCCTTCGGCAGGGCTGAGGGGCCGCTGCGGTTGGGGCACGTGCTGCCCGGGCCCAGGTCGGTCGACAACATCATCAACACGGGCGGGATCATGGACTTCCACAAGGACATGCGCATTACGAAAACAAACACGGTCGATTTTCGCTACTCCCAGCAGGCCGAGCGGGCCGCCGAGGCGAACGCCGAGGGCGGATTCCCCATCGCCGCCGGCGGTGTGATGGTCAACGTCGACGCCGGCGCCATGTTCCGGCAGATGATGGGCGACACCTGGCAGATCGACCGGCTGGAGACGCAGATCATGCAGCCGACGCTTGCCTACATCGAAAAATGCCGCACGTCAACCGAGGTGGCGTCCTGGATCGCCACCCACAAAACGCTGGGTGCCTGGAAAATTTACATCATCACCGGGTTGATGATCGCCCGCGGGGCCAGAAACGAGAGGACCGAGTCGAGCGAAAGAGGTGCGAATGCCGGCACCGGCGTGTGAGTATTTTTGCTGTCGAGTTACTCTCGAGTCGATGCGGCTTCACACCTTAACGCCGCCAACTTGAGGCGAAAGCTGACGACTTTCTTCCGCTAGTGACCTCCCGGGCATTGCGACTGGTAAAGTAAGTGCCAGACACGCGACCAAAAACGAGGCTGCGGTTTCGGGAGAACACGAGGATGATTTTGTGTGGGCGATCCGCCTTTCGCTCATTTCCAAGGGCATTTTCGGCAACACCGTGGAGGTGGAGCCTTACACGAAGGGAGCTGTTTTGGCACCGAGCCCGAGAAAGTCGACGCGAAAGCCGTCCTCGCCGAAGAAAAGCTGCTCGATGACGATGTACACTCCCTTGAAGTGCTCCAAGTTGATTCGGTTAAACCGGAGCAACAATTCTTTGTCACAATCGATGGCCTGTAGGGAAGCCAGTCGTTAAGTCGTCACCAAAGTTCGGGGGGGCCCTTGTTATAGTTTGGAAATGTCACAATATAACTACCCCACCACAGAGATCTAGCCATGCGTGACTCGAAATCATCCGAACTGTAACACCCCCATGGGACAGGAAGGCCCAGGCCTCTCGATAGAGGTCGGACCCCTCTAGCATGGCCGCCACCGCACGAACAGCAATGTTCAGACGTTGTAGAGCGTTGACCCTAGCGTGTTTCAGCACTCCAGCTGAGATGATAGAAGGGACGGGACTCTGTTCATAACGGCGGGCCTGAAAGACCCTTTGGAGAAGGGAATCTGGAGGGCAAGCTACCGGTTCTGTTTCCACTTCTATTTTCTGTTTTTGTTTCCACATCATGATCGTACGAATCTACCCAATAAACGCACCATCTCAAAAACCAACCTTGACGGCCGAGTGCCCTGAACCTCTGAGATCTCCCTGCGGGAACCCCTTCTAGTGCATAGCACGTTACCCGAACTCCCTGTCGATGCCCATGCAGATTCTCTGGCAGATTTCATTCCTCGCGCCCTTGTATTCTCTCCGGGCAAACCGGATGGCTGACATGGGATTTGGTTCCGCAGGTCTGTGGGCAGAAGATCCCATGGCCGTACGCAGTGGAATGGATTGTCGATTGTCCGCAAGGCCAGAAAAACCAGAACTCCCATAAACCCGTGCTTGCTCTTCAGTTTTTGAGCTTTGTCTCCGAACTTCGCCTTTGTGTCGCTATGTCGCGAGAAGTCCAGCAGCCTCGCCGCAAATCCGGCGGCGATAGCGGTCGAATACGACGTTCCGGAATTCACCTCGTCGTGTACGTTTTTGATATCCTCGCCGAGGATGGCGAAGTTGTGCTTTCCCGGCCCTACAGACGGATTCAAATCGGACTTTTTGACGTTTCCATCGGTTGCAAACATGGGGAGCACATCCTCATACGCGGCGGGATAGAGTATCTTGTGTTTGTTGCCTTCGTTGGTCGGCGCAGCAATAAGAAGCATCTTGCAAGAGGCCTCCCGGACTTTGTTGTAGAATGTTATGTCGTTTTCGAAGAAGCCGCATGCCATGCAGACGACGTCCATGTTGTTGGCTATGCACCAATCGAGAGCCTACGTCAAAGCGGTTCATGATCAATGGCAGTCTCCAACACCAGAAGCTGTCGAAACTTACCTCAGCTGCCAGGTGCTGGGTGTTATTGACTGCAGTGTCTTTCTCAAAGATTCTCAGGGCGTACACGTCAGCGGACTCGCACATGTCGAGGATGAGACGAATCGAAGTCGTCCCGTGTCCGGTGTTGTCGCATTTCACGCCGTCCTTTCGGCTCACGAAGTCTTTGTAGCCTTTAATGTAGTCGGCCTCGGCGTGGTCCGGATGGACGCCCGTATCGAGGACCGCGACCTTGACCTTCTCGTATGTGTCCTCGTCTTCGTCCCGGGCCTTGAGAATATGGATGAGACTGCGCATGCGACTGAACCAATCTTCGGTCGTCTTCGAGTTCGTGCTAGGGACTGTTAGCGTGTGGATGACAGCCGAGGCCGCGGGGGTAATACATTTGTGCCATCGCTCGTCCGCACCGAAGCTCATCATTTGGACGTTCCAGCGGCGAGCGCTGAGGCGCTGCTGGCGTCGGGGCCGGCGCCTTCCAGTTCGAGGATATGGCGTCGGGCAGACTCAACGGCCGCACATTGTGAGGTCGCCGTTTAGAATTCCAGAGCTCTAGCCGGCTGACCAAGTCGTAGAGAACCGGCCGGATGTCATCACCGCTCAAGCTTCTAACGCGGGGTGGCATGAAGATTTGTTTGGGAAGTATACAGTTGGTAATGAGGTTGGAAAGGGGAACCGATGTGTCCTTGGTCTCATATATATGTTCTTTCTCGATGAGGTCCTTGCAGATGCTGTAGTCGGTGTGGACGTATGCAGTCCCTTTGGGGCAGTGGTGCGAGAACTTTCGGTCGGTGTACAGACTCTCGATGGGCCGTCCCAGCTGTATTTCCATGAGCATGACGCCGAGAGCCAGTATTTTGGGGAGCGGATGAGCCGCTTGGAAGGGGAAGATTGGGGCTGGGCCCTTGGAACGCAAGAAACCACCGCCACCGTTTTCATCCTCTCTGTTCTGTTTCCTGTCGGAGCATGCTTCGGCCGCCTTGGAGTTGGACGGCTCGGGGGCTGATATCGAAACCGACAGGAGGGGTTCGTCTACAAAGATACCGGTGAGTTCTTCGTTCTCGAATCGTCGTTGCTCGAAGATGAAATGCACCCTGTCCTTGGTCCACGGCTCGACCATCCACGGCGAACTGTAGTACTGCCATACCGCCTTTGCCAAGAAGACGGAGAGGACCTCTTTCTTCTTCTCCGAGAAATCCTCGACGGATACCCTCTCCAACAGGTCCCGCAGAGAGATGCTGGGTTCATCCACAACCCACCGTCTCGGCCTGCCGGAATCGCAACGATCGAGGAACAGCCTTTTTTCGGGGCTTTTGTTGTTGCGCGAGACTTTGCTAACAGACACTCCAGTGACTGAGAAGTACTGAATCATCGGACCGAACTCCTGTTGAAGTGTGATGAAGTAGCAGAAGCTGCTATTCAATGCGGATTCCAACCTAACCTCTACTCGGGAATCACTACCCGGCTGGCCGCCTTCGGTTTGCCTAATCGGACTAGTTAGCAGAAACACGACCCGGGTGCGAGGATGGTGGAGCTAACACGGTCCGGTACAGCGAGATTTCCGTGTCCTGCCACCAGGGCCGGGGCTCCATCCCGGCCGTATGCTGATGGGGATGATCCATGAAGAGCACGCCGAAGGTGACTTTGGAGTCGTCGGGGTTGCTGCTGCTCAACCGGACGCACGCAGCCGTCGACCGATGGGGCTGTTCCTCGATGCAGAAGCAGTGGGTCGAGAGGGTGCTGTGCAGGGTCAGGATCTCCCTCCCGCACTCAGGCGCTGCTCCGTTCTCGGCTTGCACGACGGTATTGGATAGCGGGGAAAAGACTCCGGAGTTCGCCGAGTCCGGAGTCATGCCTTGGTAGTCTTCCAGACGTCTGAGAAGCCGTCTTCGGGCGCCTGCGCGCTCATCGCTGTTAGCAAATTCTTTGATGGCTTTCGTCGCGCTCGCGGGATCCTCCAAGAGCAATACAAGAGCCAGGTAACGAAGTCCAGTCCCTGCCAACCCCGTGCCGGACTCGGTTGGGGGAGCGACAGGGTCGGTTGAGTGTCGCGGCTATGAATGAACACCGGTCAGCCGAGTCTGAGAATTGCCGCGGCACATGCTGCATACCTGGCAGAGCTTCTCGAGGTCAGTCAACAAGTCGGAAGCTTCCTCTCTGGAGCTCTCGGTGTCGGGTAGTTTTTGAAACCGCGGAACGATGTGGAAAAGTGTCGTTTGAACAGCGTTGCAGAACTGGTGGTAGCCAGGGTTCGCATGCGAGCATAAATCGTTCACGACGTCCTGTAGCCGCGAGGACGCCTCGCGGGCGAACTGAAGTGGAGACATCGGGAACATGGAGAATTGGGTCTTCAGAGAGAGGCCTATTCAGACTTTGCGAGAAAGCTTGCGAGACTCACAACCGCACTCGGACCTCGAGACGGAACAACCGAGCCGACGGGGTCGAATCACAAAACGCGCACATCGCGTCGGGCACATTTGGAATTAGGCTGCGACCCGCATGAAGCCTCACTGCGGTCGACCCCGCCATGCGCAGCGGCTGAACGGTGGGTTGCCGCGAACCCCACATTGGGCGGATCCACATGCGCTACAACGCAGTTGGGGTTTCTCTTTCCCTATTGGGCACTCCCCCTTTTTGCTATTGGCACTCACTTTGCCCCATTTTTGGTCTGTGCCCCGCCCGTGCTTGCTGCTTACGAAATTTGGCCCGCAATCCAAATTTGATGCCATTGGTCGCACATTCGCAACAGAGCTGCTAAAGCACAGGCATTCAGCCACTAAATTCCCAATTGGTAGCCGGGCTGTAAACAGGTGCCACGAAGCTGCCTTGCTTAGGAATATTTGCACCTTTGCACCTTTGCCTGCACCGCTGCCCGTGTGTGCTCGTGTGGGTGCGCCACAGAAAGTCGCATGGCAGCCGATATCGGGGTGGGGATTAGTGCCAATAGCAAAAAAGGGGAGTGCCCGGAATAAGCCTCTTTGAGAAGTCCTTCGTTTCTCAAGGCAAGCCCTCTCGCATCCTGTCGGGAAGCTTTGCCGAAAAGGCGCCATCACAACCATCTTTGTTTTCATTCGCTTCACAAACGACAGGGTCGGATCGATCGCTCGTTGGATCCCATGCGACGATGATTTGCCTTGACGTTCTGGTGCAGGGCTGCGTCCAGGAGCTTCTATGGGAACCGCCGGTCTGCTTCCCAAGAGAGGAGGACGGCAGAACTGTGGACCCCATCAAGAAATTCGGCACAGAATTCGGGCGTCCCGAAGACGAAACCAAGCAAGCGTGCAATCTTGCTTCCGGTTTATCAGACCTGATAATAATTCTTGAGCGGCTACGCAAGGGGCAGAAATACGATGTTGCCTTCGACCAGTTGTTCACGAGTGCCCTACGTTGAAAGCCGTGGACGGACACATGAAACCGGTCACGTGAGAAAAGGGAGCAGCGTTCACATGGATAGATGCTATCTACATCAACCAAGACGACAACGAGTGCTGACGCCGAGGCCGCCGAGGTGCGCGGGGTCCTGCCCGAGTACGACGCCCGCTTCGAGAGCGCAAGCATCGACGAGGCCTACCTTAACATCACGCAGCACTGCGCGGACCACGACATGGGGCCCGCCGAGGTCGTGGAGCAGCTGCGGACCGGGGTGCGCCAGCGGACCCGAATCACGGTCTCGGCGGGCATCGCGGCCAACGCCAAGTTGGCAAAGATCTGCTCCAACACGAACAAGCCCAACGGCCAGTTCGTGCTGCCCAACGGTCGCGGGGCCATCGTGCGCTTCATGAGGGACCTGCCCTGCCGCAAGGTCAACGGCATCGGGCGGATGTTTGAGCGCGAGCTGGGGGCCGTCGGCGTCGCGACGTGCGGCGACGTTTACGCGGAGCGCAAGTACTTGGCGCAGCTGCTCGGGGAGAAGACCTTCAAGTTGTCCGTGGACTGCTACCTCGGGCTCGGTAGGACGGTTATCCGTCCGGCCGAGGAGTACGAGCGCAAGAGCGTCGGGATTGAGAGCACCTTTTTCCGACATCAGCGGCTGCCAGAAGCTCAGGAAGAAGCTGCGGTAGACCGCCGAGGAGCTTGAGAAGGACGTGAAGCGGGCTGAGCGCAAGGAGAGGACGCTGGTGCTCAAGGTCAAGCTGGCCACGTTCGGGGTCTACACTCGCCAGGTCGTGCTGCCCACGTCCGTACAATTTGCAAACGGCCTCTACAATTTCGCCCTGCCGATTTTGGCCAAGTTTAAAAAGGAGATGCAAGAGTTTTCGTGTCGGCTAATGGGGCTTCGCTGTACCCATTTCGTTAGCACAAAGAATCCAGGGGGAGGGAGAGAGTCTGTTTAACGTCGGTGTGTCGGGATCTACCAGTCCCTGCCTCCCAGGGGGCATACGACGTGCTAGCGCTACCTAGGCTTGACACTAGGCCACAGTGATGCCACGAGGCGGCTAACAACTTGAACCATAAGGCAAGCAAAGCCTACCCAAGGCACACGGAGGTCGGGCCGCATTCCGGCGCCCCTTTTTGGTAAGCGGGCAATCGGCAGCAGGGCGAATAAACGCTAGGGCGCTGTAAGCGCAGCGGGTGGTAGAAAGCAGTCGGCCGGTGGTATACCGGAAGAAAAGGGTGAG
>JNVV01000058.1:126529-181737 GCA_000733355.1 Falciphora oryzae
GGTTCCGGCAAACAGAGCCGCGCGAAGATCTTGTGCGTGCGATGCCAAAGCAGAACGAATCCAAATCGTCGAAAACTACTGGCACAGCCTAATAAGCCGATCCAGGGTTTAACAGAGGAGCGGAAGCTAGGTGTCGGCTTGGTGGATGCCGGGCCGGGAGGGCGGACGAGAAGCCGTGGAGGCATCGAGGCATGATGCATCTTTTTTTCGGTCTTGTCTTCGATTCTATTGTCTACTCGGATTTACCCAGCAGGCAACATTGGATGCTGTTGCTAATCCAAATGCTGTGATGGTGGCTCGCGGTTCAGTTCATTCCAATTTGCCTGCGTTTGACTGAAACCTCGGCGAATTCGTCGACATTGATGCTCTCCACCAGAATCAACCGTGTCTGCAAACTCGGGCGTCGCGTTCTGGTAGCGCGTTCTGGAAACACCTAAACGCTGTTTAGTGCTAAAAGTCCAACCCCCACCCCTTCACTCCACGTCAGTTCCCGCATTGGAACCGCTAGCGTTTAATGCCGTCCACTAATGGTATCGCGTGGCGTTGCTGTCCGCTGGTGGTATCGCGCAAGGTTTGGCTGATGGACGGCGAAGAAACTGGCATCGCGCTGACACAGTCACTATTTTACACGGCCATGCAGGTGCATTTTTAAACGCTGCACTGGCGATGTCGTAAGCTATGCCCGATCGGCGCTAGATTTTGAGACCATGACATTCGCGCACTTTACACTCGAGCACTTTCCACTCGAGCACTTTCCACTCGAGCACTTTCCATTCGCGCACCACCCCCTTGATACGCCCCACAAATCCTGAGCTACACGTGCGTCCCTCGTCCTCCACCCGAAGGCATTGGTTGGCTTGAAGATAACTATAAGTGCCCAGGTAAACGACGATGAAACTGTTTTAACCACTGCTAGATATTTTATTCCATCAACGCCTACATCCTTTGTTAACTTTCAAATCCGAAATAGAAAGAGGGAATACACCTAGTTACCCAGCACGATAATTGTCTAAATCTTTCCCCGGGATAACATGCCAAACACAAGCAACTTTCAACCTACCCCCCAGCAAAACGGGCAGACTTTGGACCCCAACACATTCACGATGTAACAAGGGGTTAAAGACGGCTTGGAGAAAGAATCTCTAAATTGCAGATAATCTTTCTATGGGCTTAAGAAATGCTTGAGGAGGAAGGAATCTTTCGTGAAGGACATAGGAGATGGCAGGGTTTATATAAACCTTTTGTGATCCGTGCGGAGTATCGAGTACATGATTCACACTGCCTTTCGACCCTTACCGTTTGGCCTTAGGGCCGTTAACCGTTTATGCGGGTTTTCGACCCTCCGTAAAGCCGACTCGTAATGCCGATTAGTTAGGTCCACGGGTTCTTCCGTGTGACACTATCCTCCTTTTCCTAGGGCGCGTTTCGAGACCTTCCGAGGCCCGCTTAAGGGATGCGGCCGTGCCTATGTCTTGTGGCACGCGGGGGTCCTTAGGCTTGTCGGGGTTAAGCCGATGAAAAGCAATAACGTGCTGCTTAGATCCGTCGGTATCGAAATGCTCCCAAAGTTCCCACGTCCAGTTCTTTTTGCGTGGGTAATCTTCCCATTGGATAAGGTAACGAACTTTCCCGTTTGTATTTATGGAATCCATAATTTTTTTTATAACGAAATCTCCTATAACCGAAGGGGCTTCCCGCAGTACCTGGTTAGGGTTAGGTCGTGCCTGAATGCTAAAGCGGTAGGGTTCGATAAGGGATACGTGGAAAACGTTATAGATTTTCCAGGTTTTAGGTAGGGCCAATCGTACCGCCGTAGGAGAAATAACCTTAAAGATTAGGAAGGGCCCGAGCATTTTGGCATCGAGTTTTTTAGCGGGGCGACGGGTTTTTATATGCCGGGCGTTTAATATAACGAATTATTTTTCGGTAAAGACCGGCGAGGGGCTTTTCCTTTTGTCGGCTTAATGCTTTATTCGTTCCCGGGCTTTTTCGAAGTGTTGTTTAGCTTTTTCGTGCACCTGGGTTATTTAATGCCGGTAAAGTTGGCTTATTGGATTGCGTATTTGTCCTAGGAGAGGGGGATTATTGGAAGCTGGGTGGTACCCGTAATTGGCGAAAAAGGGAGTAATGGAGGTATTTGCCGAAAATATATTATTATAAGCAAATTCCGCCGTGGGTAATAGTTCGACCTAATTGGTTATTTCGTAATTTACGAAAGACCTAAGGTAGGCTTTTAGGCTTTAGTTAAGCCTTTCGGTTTGTTTATCCGTTTGGGGATGGAAAGTAGTGCTTATTTTTAGCTTAATGCCTACCAAACGGAGGAAATCTTTCCACAAATGGCTCGTAAATCTGGAATTTTTATTAGAGATAATATCTAAAGGCATACCGTGCAATCGCTAATATTTTTTGGCGAAAATGCGGATAAGGTTATCCGACTTTTTACTTTCGATTTTAAGGGGGACGAAATGCGCCATTTTGGTAAAGGGGTTTACCATTACCCAGATTGAATCGCACCTATCGCTTAAAGGGAGGTCCGTAATAAAGTTTATAGCTACCGTCTTTCAAGGCTGGTAATGCAGCTTTATGGGTTGTAGGGGTCCAAAGGGGGCATGCTTTAGGGCCTTATTGCGTTAGCACTTTAAGCATCCCCTTACGTATTTCCGGACTTTTGCCTCGATATTGGGCTACTAAAAGTGCCAAGTAATTAACTCGAGGGTTTTATCCATACTTATATGTCTAGCGACTTTTGTGTTATATTCGGACTCGAGGACTTCCTTTTGCAGGGCTTCCGTTAGCACCTACAATTTTTCCTTATAATAAAGGAGGCTATCCTCGACTTTTTTTTACCCTTTTCGGGCTTTTAAAAGCGACTTTGGTATTTGGGATCCGATATACCAGCTTGTTTAATTTTGTTAATAAATTCCGTAGCCCATTTTAGGACTGGAATACTGCAAAGCCGGTTTGGGGACAAGAGGAAAAAAGGTGCTTTTTGCGGCAAAGCTTCTTCCATAGGGTTATCTTTTTGTCCTTCCAGGGCCGAAATTTTTGCTGGGAAGTGTTTTTTTTGCAGGATCGTCGTAATCGGCTAATCCTTACTCCCCCCTTTTTCAGGCTTGTGCTGGGGTAATTTCGATAGCATATCGGCCTTTTTATTTTGCTTTCCTAGCCGGTAGTTAATTATAAACCAATAACCAGCCAGCTGTTATACCCATCTGGCTTGCTTTCGATTAAAGACTTTGGCCGTTAGGAAATATTCGAGGTTCCGGTAATCCGTATAAACCTTTATCCGGTGCTTTGCCCCTTCGAGGTAATGCCTTCACCTAACGAAACAATCGACGACCGCTAAAAGTTCCTTATCGTGGATTTTATAGTTAATTTCGGCGGGTAACATTTTGCGCGAATAGAAGGTAACGGGGTGCAGTTTATTGGTTTTGGGGTCCCTTTGGGATAGCACCCCTCCAAAGGCAAAGTCCGAAGCGTTTACCTCGACTTGCGCCGGGAAAAACGGATCGAAATGCCGGAGTATCGGAGGCGAAACGAAAGCGACTTTAAAAGCCTCGAAGGCCTGGTCCATTTCGGAGGTCCATCGCTATTGGTTTTTAAGCAGGGCGTTGGCCGTCGTTATAAGCCTAACGATTCCGGAAAACCCTTTAATGAACCTTTTATAAAAGTTAGCGAAGCTAATAAAGGATTGGGAGTCCTTAAGGTTTTTGGGGGCTTCCTATTGCATAATGGCGTCCACTTTATTTTTAAATATTGCGATGCCATTGGGTCTTATTATGTGACTAAGGAATTCGATTTCGTGCACCTTTTAAACGCATTTGCGAGGGGCTACGGCTAAATTATGCTTGGTAAGGCGGCGAAGCACTTCTTTTACCAAATTATCGTGTTGTTCCTTAGTTTCGGCGTATATTAGGAGGTTATTTAAATATATAAGGAGCCCGGTATCGATAAAGTCCATAAAAATATGGTTTATTATGCTTTGGAAGGTGGCGGGGGCGTTAATAAAGCCTATAAGCATAACCGTAAATTCGAAAACGCCGTATTTGCAGCGGAAGGCTGTAAACTATTCGTAACCTTTTTTTATTCGAATTAGGTTAAACCCGGTTTTAAGGTCGATTTTCGTTTTCCATTTAGCATTCCGAAGTCGATCCTGGAGCTCCGTAATAAGCGGGATAGGGCACCGAATCGGGATCGTTTTGGCGTTAACTGTAACAAGGGGTCAAAGACGGCTTGGAGAAAGAATCTCTAAATTGCAAATAATCTTTCTATAAGCTCAAAAGATGCTTAAAGAGGAGGAATCTTTCGTAAAGGACATAGGAGATAGCAGGGTTTATATAAACCCTTTGTGATCCGTACGAAATATCGAGTACATGATTCACACTGCCTTCCGACCTTCACCGCTTGGCCTTAGGGCCGTTAACCGCCTATGCGGGTCTTCGACCCTCCGTAAGGCCGACTCGTAATGCCGACTAGTTAAATCCACGGGTTCTTCCGTATAACACTATCCTCCTCTTCCTAAAGCGCGTTTCGAAACCTTCCGAAGCCCGCTTAAGGGATGCGGCCGTGCCTATATCTTGTAGCACGCGGGGGTCCCTAGGCTTATCGGGGTTAAACTGATGAAAAGCAATAACGTGCTGCTTAAATCCGTCGGTATCGAAATGCTTCCAAAGTTCCCACGTCCAATCCTTTTTGCGTAAGTAATCCTCCCACTGGACAAGGTAACGAACTTTCCCGCTTGTATCCATAAAATCCATAACTTTCTTTATAACGAAATCTCCTATAACCGAAAAGGCTTCCCGCAATACCTAGTCAAGGTTAGGTCGTGCCTAAATGCCAAAGCGGTAGGGTTCGATAAGGGATACGTGGAAAGCGTTATGGATTTTCCAGGTTTTAGGCAGGGCCAATCGTACCGCCGTAGGAAAAATAACCTTAAAGATCCGGAAAGGCCCGAGCATTTTGGCATCGAGTTTTTTAGCGGGGCGACGGGTCTTTATATGCCGGGCGTTTAACATAACGAACTGTCCTTCGGTAAGGACCGGCGAAAGGCTTCTCCTTTTATCGGCCCAATGCTTCATTCGTTCCCGGGCTTTCTCAAAGTGTTGCTTGGCTTCTTCGTACACCTAGGTCATCCAATGCCGGTAAAATTAGCTTGCTAGATTGCGTACTCGTCCTAGGAAAGGGGGATTATTAAAAGCTGGGTGGTACCCGTAGTTGGCGAAAAAGGGAGTAATAGAGGTACTTGCCGAAAATATATTATTATAGGCAAATTCCGCCGTAAGTAACAGCTCGACCCAGTTAGTCATTTCGTAATTTACGAAAAACCTAAAATAGGCCTCCAGGCTTTAGTTAAACCTTTCGGTTTATCCATCCGTTTAAAGATGGAAGGCAGTGCTTATTCTTAGCTTAATGCCTACCAAACGGAGGAAATCTTTCCACAAGTGGCTCGTAAATCTGGAATCTCTATCAAAGATAATATCCAAAGGCACACCGTGCAATCGCCAATATTCTTTAGCGAAAATGCGGATAAGGTTATCCGTCTTCTTACCCTCGACTTTAAAGGGGACGAAATGCGCCATTTTAGTAAAGGGGTTTACCATTACCTAAATTAAATCGCACCCATCGCTTAAAGGGAGGTCCGTAATAAAGTCCATAGCCACCGTCTTCCAAAGCTGGTAATGCAGCTCTATAGGTTGTAAGGGTCCAAAAGGGGCATGCCTTAAAGCTTTATTACGTTAGCACTCCAGGCATCCCCTTACGTATTCCCGGACTTTTGCCTCAATATTAGGCCACCAAAAGTGCCGAGTAATTAACTCGAGGGTTTTATCCATACCCATATATCCAGCGACTTTTATATCATGTTCAAACTCGAGGACTTCCTTTTACAAAGCCTCCGTTGGCACCCACAATCTTTCCTTATAATAAAAAAAGCCATCCTCAACTTCTTCACCCTTTTCGGGCTTTTAAAAGCGGCCCTGGTATTCGGAATCCGATATACCAGCTTGCTTAACTTTGTTAGTAAATTCCGTAGCCCATTTTAAGATTGGAATACTACAAAGCCGGTTTGGAGATAAAAGGAAAAAAGGTGCTCCTTGCGGCAAAACTTTTTCCATAGGGTTATTTCTTTATCCTTCTAAGGCCAAAATTCTTGCTAGGAAGTGTTTTTCTTACAAGATCGTCGTAATCGGCTAATCCTCACTCCCCCCTTTCTTAAGCTTGTGCTGGGGTAATTTCGACAGCATATCGGCCTTTTCATTTTGCTTTCCTGGCCGGTAATTGATCATAAACCAATAACCAGCCAGCTGTTATGCCCATCTGGCTTGCCTTCGATTAAGGACTTTGGCCGTTAGGAAATATTCGAAGTTCCGGTAATCCGTATAAACCTTTATCCGGTGCTTTGCCCCTTCGAGGTAATGCCTCCACCTAGCGAAACAATCGACAACCGCCAAAAATTCCTTATCGTGGATTTCATAATTGATTTCGGCGGGTGACATTTTGCGCGAATGGAAGGCAACGGGGTGCAGTTTGTTAGTTTCGGGGTCCCTTTAAAATAACACCCCTTTAAAAGCAAAGTCCGAAACGTTTACCTCGACTTGCGCCGGGAGAAACGGATCGAAATGCCGGAATATCGGAGGCGAAACGAAAGCGACTTTAAAAGCCTCGAAAGCCTAGTCCATCTCGGGGGTCCATCGCCATTAGTTTTTAAACAAGGCGTTGGCCGTCGTTATAAGCTTAACGATTCTGGAAAACCCTTTAATAAACCTCCTGTAAAAGTTGGCGAAGCCAATAAAGGATTAGGAGTCCTTAAAGCTTTTAGGGGCTTCCCATTGCACAATGGCGTCCACTTTATCCTTAAACATTGCGATGCTATTAGGTCCTATTATGTAACCAAAGAATTCGACTTCGTGCACCCCCCAAACGCATTTGCGAAGGGCCACGGCTAAATTATGCTTAGTAAAGCGGCAAAGCACCTCCTTTACCAAATCATCGTATTATTCCTTAATCTCGGCGTATATCAAAAGGTCATCTAAATATACAAAAAGCCCGGCATCGATAAGGTCTATAAAAATATAGTTCATCATGCTTTAAAAAGTGGCGGGGGCGTTAATAAAGCCCATAAGCATAACCGTAAACTCGAAGATGCCGTATTTGCAACAAAAGGCTGTAAGCTATTCGTAACCTTTTTTCATTCGAATTAGGTTAAACCCGGTTTTAAGGTCGATTTTCGTTTTCCATTTGGCATTCCGAAATCGATCCTAAAGCTCCGTAATAAGCGGGATAAGGCACCGAATCGGGATCGTTTTAACGTTAACGTCCCTATAGTCGACCACCACCCTTAAAGGATCAAGGGGCTCTTTCTTTTGTACGAACATAAAGGGCGAACTGTTAGCAGTTTTGCATGGCCTAACCTTACCGGTTCGCATATGCTTTTCCAGCCAAAGTTTTAAAACGTCCAGCTCCCTTTAGCTCATTTAGTATAAGGGGCCATAGGTTAATTGGGCTCCTTCCTTTAGGTGAATTTCGTAATCCCAGGGCTAATGATCGGAAAAACGGGTAACGGCCGCTTCTGTTATAATAGGAAGGAACTCCCTAAACTCCTTTGGTACTGATTCGAAGCCGTCCGAATCTGCTTTGGCCACTTCCTTAAAGGAAGGAATACCATGCCTGTACTTAATGGCCGCAATAACTGCGAGTTCGACCGTTTTCATATCCTCCCGAAGGCGTAAACCTTTTAAGGGCCGTAAGTCCTATAGCTTCCGGGCCCGGGGCTTATTGCACTTTCGGCACTTGTCCGAATCCATACGGATATCCCGAAGGTCGCGATCCAATAAACCCAACGGTAGGTGTTGCCTTTGCCATGCGAAAGGTAGGATAACGTCGCAATCTGGATCCGTAGGACTAACTTCGAACGTTTCCGTAAAATAGTGCGTTTTGTGCCGGAAGGTAACGTCAACCACTAGTTGCTTTCCGGCCCTTGGTTCGACCGCCCCTAAAAAGGTAGTCATAATGCGGGGAATAGCTTTATCGACCAAATGCCCTGGAAACTGCTTGGCTATTTTGTCCGAAATAACCTTCGTATCGCTACCTCCGTCCAAAAGGACCCGAACAGGTATCTCCTTCGATCCCTTTGCCCGTATATACATACGGAAGATCGGCCTTGCGAGCTCCTTATCCGTTAAGGGCCTTCGGGCAGCAGCGATAATCGATGGTTATCAACAGTCATCGTCCGATTCCGAATCTAACAGCTCGAAAATTCGGGATTTGGTAAAAGCGTTCCCTTCCTAAGCTTTCGAAACGAAACCGGCGATTTTAGCCTTTTTGGCCTATGGCTGTTCCTCCTATTCGTCCGTTACAGGGCGTTTAAAAATGGATTTGGCTCCGGCCGTTTTTGCAGGTGCAAAAGGAAATTCCTTGCCGTTAATGTCCTTTTTAGCGTAGCATTCCAACGTATAGTGCCCTTCTCTTCCGCAGCGCCAGCAATCGGCCTTAGCTAACTTTCGTACGTCGATATCGCGTTATTCGACCCCTTTAAATGCCAGTTTGGTCGTAATCCAAACGTTACTCTTTTTATCGGCCTTATCGTTAGCCTTTTTTCCAAAACGGGAGTTTAAGGATGGATTTTAGCTCTTATCTTTGGAGCTCTTGCTTTAGCGACAGCCTGCGTTCGAACGCTCCGAAGTCGAAACGGGCTCGTTTTTTCCCTTATCCTTCGGGGTTAATCCAGGGTCCTAAAGCATAACCTCGTAGATTTTGCCAGCTTCCTGGGTTGCGGCGAGGAATTCTTCGTCCGTATCAAGGACTCCTCCGCAACAGGAATATACCAATTTAGTAATTTCTTTTGGAAAGGTGCGGGAAATGTGCTCCCTAAACATAACGCCGGACCATTAAACCGCTTCGTTAAGGTCAAAAAGCTTAATAAAATACTAAACGGTATCTCCTTTGTACTTAAACTCCCGCATTTTTTTAGCATTGCGGTAGTATTCGGTAGCGTCCCGGAAGCGTTCCTATAGGGCCGCCGAATAGGCCCGCCAGTTGTTTTCGAGCTACGCGCTTCAAAGGGACCGAAAGCGTTAATGGTGCCAAACTTGTGCGTTTTCCGTAAATAGGGACCCGACCCAATTGATTTTAACTGTATCGTTAGGAAAGCTTTCGACGTAAGTCTCCATATAGGAAATAACGCGAAGCCACCATAGCCTAAATTTAGCCAGGTCCTTGCCGTCGTAACTAGGTGGCTTATTAAACTGGACTGGGTTAATAACGGCCGTAAGGATCCGACTATGCGGGTAAACAATTCCCTATTGAATGGCTTTAATAAAGTCCTGCAAATCGGGGTCCTTAGAGGCCCGTCCGTTATTTTCGGGGGCATCGTCTTCCGAAAAGGAGTCCGAAGGTTTTAAAGGTTCCAAAGGAATAGCAATATACTCGGGAGGTTCGTTAGGTGGCCCTTGGGGAGGCCCCTGAAAAAGTTCTCCAAAGCTTCCGGAGTGCCTGGGACCTGCCGTTGCGGCCCTGTACTATTGTTAGGCAGCGGAAGCAATAGCCCGAACTTGTTGCCGTCGGAGGTTATCGGATAATAAGGGGTTTTGAAAACCCTGGCGTAATAATGCCGACGTTTTAAGCGCCGATTGGGGTAGCGGTTTCTCCGTAAAAAGGACGGGTTCTTCCATTTCTAAAGTGCTTTAACGTAAGCCCGGTGGAAGGGACGACCTTTGGAGGGCCGAAAGTACTGTAGCTAATCTAGGCCGCCTTCCTTATGCCGCAAATCGCCGGCTTTCCCGTACGGCGTCCCTAACGAGCTAATGCGTTTGGGCCAATATGCGCCGTTCGGCATTAGTGAGGGCTTCGGGCGATACGTGCTCCTTAGTTAGGAGATCCTGGATCTGGGCATCCTTATTAACGGCCTAATTAGTAACTCCCTTTTTAAAGGTGGAAAGTTGTGCTTGTAGGTCCTGCAAGTGGTTTTGTTAGGCCCGAGTAACGTCCCGGAGCTAAATTAAGGCCTTTAAACGGATTTGTTGCTTTTCGGCCAAAGTGGCGACCGTGGCCCAGATTTGTTATGCAAATGCCTGGCTTTTTCCGATAATCCGTTGCCGGAATGCCTTTTGTTGATCAGCGGAAGCGATTAGGCCTTTTTTATATAAAAAAACGACGGTATAGTACGCGTAAGTGATGCGGTCGTAATGGGTCCTAATTTCGCGGATTTGTTCCCGATCGGCGAGGATTTCCTAGCTTACACCTCGGGATAGGGCCGAAATTGCTTCATGCGTACTAATAAATTCCCGCTGGATTTCGGTCATCCAGCCCGGGGGGTTTTAAAAGCGTCCTACGGATATAAGGGCTTATTATTCAAGGGCTATATCGAAAGGGGGTGCCAAATAAAGGATAAATACCCCCTAATCGTCAAGCATAGGGGTATTTTAACGCTTTTCCGGTACAAACCGGGAGGGGCCTTCGGGGGCTTTTCCGGCCGCTTTTTTAAATTGGGCCGGTATGGTATCGGTAGGTATACCGGAATTGCTAAACAAAAAGGGGGATTCCGTTAATTCCACGGCCGGCATGCTAAAATCGCTTGGTAAGGAAAGAAATATCGTTGCAAACGAAATAAGGGGGTCCAGTTCCCTATATTCCTAGGCAGCGTAAAATCCCAAAGGTACAAAGGAGATCTTCCGGCCTTTTTTAAAATCCCGTAACTTCGCCAAAGCGACTAAAAGGGTAAAGCGACCCTCTTATATATTCTTCTCGCTTTCACCCGTTCGAAAACACCGGTAACAGTTAAATGTCTCTGGTATGGCCCCAGGGTTTTATTCGCTAAAAAAGGCAACAGTTAGGGCTTAAAGGTACCGACTAACAGGGCCTCTCCAAAGCTTAGGAAGAAAGATAATAAAGCTTCCGTCAGGGGGCAAAGCGTAAAAAGATTATTTGTAACAAGGGGTCAAAAACGGCTTGGAAAAAAAATCTCTAAATTGCAAATAATCTTTCTATGGGCTCAAAAAATGCTTAAGGAGGAAGGAATCTTTCGTAAAGGACATAGGAAATGGCAGGGTTTATATAAACCCTTTGTGATCCGTGCGGAGTATCGAGTACATGATTCACACTGCCTTCCGACCCTCACCGCTTGGCCTTAAGGCCGTTGACCGCCTATGCGGGTCTTCGACCCTCCGTGAGGCCGACTCGTAATGCCGACTAGTTAGGTCCACGGGTTCTTCCGTGTAACACACGATCATCTTTGGAGTTTTTGGGATTCTTTTAGCCCTCGCCAGCGTTTTATTCGCATATAAACAACTCCAGCTCTCGCGATAACGGACGACGCTACCTCCGCCATCCACTCCAATAAGCCTTGCACTATTTCGAAAAAGACCGCGTTTACCCCTACTACAACCACCGCCCGCGGTTATAATCGCGCCTTTTCGAACCCCATCGTCCCCACGCTATCCCATCGCTAATACCTCCGCTAGTTAAAACAAAGCGACATAAGCCGCTTTCGCTCGCCCACTTAAAAAGGCGTACATAATGTCACACGGAAGAACCCGTGGACCTAACTAGTCGGCATCACAAGTCGGCCTCACGGAGGGTCGAAAACCCGCATAAGCGGTCAACGGCCCTAAGGCCAGGCGGTGAAGGTCAGAAGGCAGTGTGAATCATATACTCGATACTTCGCACGGATCACAAAGGGTTTATATAAACCCTGCCATCTCCTATGTCCTTCACGAAAGATTCCTTCCTCCTCAAGCATCTCTTGAGCCCATAGAAAGATTATCTGCAATCTAGAGATTCTTTCTCCAAGCCGTCTTTGACCCCTTGTTACAGCTAAGGCAAACGGTAAAATAAGCAAAAAGCAAATTGCGAAAAAAGGTAACGATATTACAGCGTTTGCAGGTATGCGACTCCGCACGCTTTTCGATAGCGTAAAGCTTATCCGCGTTAACGGATTTTGTAATGCTCGAAACGCTATTATCGTCGTTTTAGTTAGCCGGCGAATTTTCGGCGCTAGCGTCGCCGTTTTTAACGTTATAGATTCGGTCGCGCTGTTTGTAGTTTAAGCGTTTGTAGTCGCGATTTTTATCGCGACGGTTACGGCTGCTACTTTTTATGTAGTTGTTTTTGCGATTATTACGATTTTTGTAATCGTTTCGTTTGTAGTCGCGAGATTTGTAATCGCGATTTTTGTCGCGATAGTAGTCCTTGCAGTTAAAATTACAACGAAAGTCGTAATAGCGAAAATCGTAGCGGCGAAAGTTTAAAAGGCGGTAATCCCGGTTATAATCCCGACGTTTGTTATAGGATTTATCGTAATAGCGATTGCCAGATTTGCTAAAACTGTAGTTGTCGCGTTTGCTACCGTAATCGTCGTTATGGCCTTTACTGCGGAGGTTGTGTTTTTTAGCTATAGCATTGGGATAGTGCTTCCGGGCCACGGCAACTAGCACTAAATTGTTTTTTTTAATGTAGCGGAGGTACTTAGCGCGAGTTTTAATCGATTTGGGAGCTTTTAGCCGCGTTTGGATGCTTAAATCAAAACGGTTCCAAATTTGGATTATAGTGCCGTACCAGTTGCCGTTTTAAGTAATGCTTATGCCTTTAGCAAAACGGAGCATTTTAAAAACGAACTGGTATAAGGCGGATTCATTTGCGGCAAGGTTTCGGAAGGTAAAAATCGTTTTAGTGAAAAACTTAGTGGCTTTACTAGCGTTTGGAGCGAATTATCGCTTAAGGGCTGTAAGGATTGCTATTAGGCTTTAAACTTTTAAAATAGCGCGTTCTTTACGATCAAATTAGCTGCTTTACTAAATAGCTGCTAAGCTGCTAAAAAGGGTTTGGAAAAGGTTAAGCAGCTAGTAATTAACGTTTTAAACTATATTTGGGTTTTTGCGGAAAGTTTCGATCCGTTTGGTGAAGGAGTAGACGTTTGTAAAGATTGTTAGCTTAAAATCAAACAAAATACCCTGGTTATCGGGGTTTTTTTGGTAGGGATTGAAAATTCTGATCATTTTTCGCTTAAAAAGGAAGCGGTTTCCGTTAGGGCGAGTAAAAACGTAGGTATCGATTATTTGCTGCTTGTAGTTACGGGTAGCTGTAACAGGCCTTGGCCCTACTATAGCCAGCTACAGCAGTGTCAGGCCTGGAAAAGGGGGGTTCTCGCAGGGAAATCTCAGAGGTTCAACAAGTCAATAGTCGTATTCGTTAAGGCTTAACAAGTCTATGGTGTTGGTAGAAACAGAAAAACGATTGCTTGCCCTCCGGACCTCCTTCACAGGGGGTTTTTCGGGCTTTCCTTATGCTTTGACCCTCCGGCCGTCCTTCGGCTGTCGTCGGCGCGTCTCCTCCTCCGTAGCGTCCGTTGGGGCCTGCCTTTCGGTTGTTATCGGCACATTGCCTTTTCCGCGGCGTCCGTCGGAACCGGATATGTTTCGTCCTTTTTAGGGTTCCGGGCCGGGCTGATTTGCGGGGGCTAATTGGCGTGCGTATCGCAAAGTTAAACTTTTTTGACCCGCATATCCGTCAGGGCTTGCGCCCCTCCGGCTACCACCCGGAGGCCTCCCTTGTGGTTACCGGTAGCGTCCTTTACGGCTGCTAGCTATAGTTTTGTACGGGGTGTTACAATTATCCCCTTTTTAAAGAGGCTATCCTCGGCCTTTAACTTTCTTCTTTTCCCTGGTGCAATAACAAGTTTTCGTGGATTCGCAAGGGCGTTGACCGTTTTTTTCTTTCGCCTGGGGTAGGCGCTAGTTTCTAATAAAACCTTTGAAAAAGGATAACCAATTTGGCGATTTTAGGTGTCCCTTTTTTTATTGCTTGGTTCCACGTCCTGGAGCTCGCGGATTTTTCGGTTCCTTTTGTTCCGGGCCCTTTAAAAGGCTCGTACTTTCGTGGGTGCGCTGCGAAAGTGTTTTTCGGGTTCCTAAATGTTGTATTTTGCCGGCTAATCCTTCCATTTAATTAGGTAGTATTTTTTGCTTCGGATCCGTCCCTTATTTCGTACTTTTTTGACCTCCTATTCCTTTTGGTCGTTTTCGTACTTTGGCATAAGTAGCAGCACCTCGTCTCTTTATTCTTTGGTAGTATACCGTTCGAGGTATTGCACGGGAATAACGTCGTAAAAACGGTGGTAATGCTTGGGAAATGCCAAACGGTAGGCCTGCTGGCTTATGCGTTCGGTAATCCGGAAAGGACCGATTTATTTAGGTGCTAACTTTTTGTTTTTTAAACGCAGGTTTTTCGTAAACATTTTAACCAAATTTCCAATTACGAACTCCATAGGGATGTGGTTTTTGTTATAGTATTTAGCTAACCGTTTTTATGCTTGTAATAACGTCTTTTTAAGCTTTTTACGCAATGCATAAAATCGTTTGATGCGGTTTTTTGCTGCGGGTACCTTCCTTTTAGGGATATTATTCGCGATATCAATCCGCATCTCGCAATCCGATCCGTATAGGAAATAAAACGGCGAGTGCTTTGTGGTGAAGTTCCTGCTGTTGTTATAGGCGTAAGCTGCTAACGGTAGCAGTGATGCCTAGGAGTTTTCCGAACTGGCGCAGTAGCTGCGGAGGTAATTTTCGATGACGCGGTTAAGGATTTCCGTTTGCCCGTCCGTTTGAGGATGGTAGGCGGTTGATATGCGTTTTTTGATAATTTGGTGTTTGTATATTTCTTCCTAAAAGCCACTGGTAATGCGGCTATCGCGATCGCTAACGATGCTTTTGGGGGTACCGAATACGCATTTGATACGCTCGAAAAACAGCTTTACGAACTGTCCTGCATTTGTGTCAGTTCGTATGGGGATAAGGATTACGTATTTGGTTAATCGGTATACGACGACGAAAATCGCGTTAAAGACCTGACCACCCGCCGTCCTGCTTTTAGGTAGGCCGGTTACCCAGTCCAAAAAGATCTCTTTTATAAACTGCCCGTTTTTTAGCGGTGGTAAGGGTTTAAATTTGCTGTAGGGTTTGTGACGATGAATCGCCTTCCTTTAGCACTAAGGGCACGATGCCACATATACCGTAACATCCCTTTTAACTTTATCCCACTAAAAAAAGCGCTGGATAAGATTTAAAGTTTTGGCTACGCCCTAATAACCGGCTTCCGGGAAATCGTAAAATTGTTTTAGGATTTCGGTTTTTAAAGCTTCGTTTGTAAAGACATAAACCTAATTTCCCCGGAAAATTAACTCGTTACTATTAGTTAGGTGGAAGTACGATACTTTTTGTTGCCGAGTCGTTATCGCAATATTTCGGTGCGGTGCGGTGTATTTTACGTCAAGTACTGCCAAGCGGGGCTTTTTAACTACGGTTAGCCTTTTAAGCAAATTTATGCTCGCCGGATCCCGTTTTTATACGTCCCCAATTTATTTCTTTAACGGCGTTGGGATTTCTTCTGGGGAATTCGTAGTTACGTTGTTTTTAAACTAATCCAAAGTAGTGCATGCCTTCTAACGAGTAACAGATTGCATTTATAAGGTATGGATGATTTTAAGGGCGTTTGGATTGTTGGCTAACGTGAGCTGTGCCAAACGTACGCTGTTCCGCTCGTTTCGCCGGTTAAAGATAAAATCTTTAAGGGATCGCTCGTTAGGTGCGCTTTTTGCGTTCATTAGCTGGGGAGGCTTATTAGGCGACGCTTTTTCGGTAATATCCTTTGCGTGCTGCTTATAAACAAACACGTTTTGTACCCGACCTATTTTATTTAATAACGTCGGCAAAAGTTTTTTAATAAGAGTTTTTTATCCTTCCTTGCGACCGTCCATATAATCCGGCCGGCGAAACGGAGCGTCGGCTGGGTTTAAAAACCCTGGCCGGTATTTAATTTCGAAATTGTAAGGTGCTAACTGCAATAGCTAGCGTGCCTGTCGTCCGTTTAAACGCTTTTGCTTTATAAAAGCTTTAAAGTTTTTATAATCCGAAAACACCTCCGTAGTTTGCGCCCCTTTGAGGTAATGTCGCTAATGGCGAAAACTTCCCATTATTGCGAAAAGTTCCTTATCGTATATAAGATACCGAGTTTCGGCACCTTTAAACTTTTAGGACCAGTAAGCTATAGGGTGCTACTAGCCGTCGTGCTTTTGCGACAAAATGCTTGCTATGGCAAAGTCGAAAGCGTCCGTTTTGATCTGTAACGGTAAAATCGGGTCGTAATGCCGCAGCATTGGTGCGGTCGTAAACGCGTTAATTAGGTCCTCGAATGCCTGCTGTTGGGGCTCCTGCCAGTGATGGCCTATTTGGCCTAGCTTGCGTCCGTTCTTCATTTTTTGCAACAAATCGTACAAAGGTTTCGCCATGCGGGAAAAGCCGTGGATAAACCGTTGATAAAAGTTGCAAAATCTCACAAAAACTTGGATGTTTTTATACGTGCGAGGTGGGTGGTTAATCTATTCGCGGACGATTTAAATACGCGTAAGGTCCATTTTAAACCTTTCAGTATTGACGATAAAACTTAGGAACTTAAATTTTTGCTGGAAAAAGGTGCATTTTTTGGGATTGGCATAAAGCTTAAAGCTGCGAAATCGATCCAAAACCAGCTTTAGGTGGTGCTAGTGCTTTTCTTTACTACCGGAGTAAATAAGGATATCGTTTAAATAGACGATAACGAAATCGTTTATTAAGCCCCGTAGGGTTTTGTTAATGTAAGTTTGGAACGATACCGGGGCGTTAGTAAATCCGAACGGTAGCACGAGGTACTCGTAATGCCCGTATTTGGTGCGGAACGCGGTTTTCCATTCGTTCCTTTTTTTAATGCGAAGTTGGTAATACGCATTAACGAAGTCGATTTTAAATAAGCATTTGGTACCGTTTAAGCGGTTAAGCATTTCCCTAATTAACGGAAGCGGTGCTTTATTTTTAATGGTAATATCGTTAAATCTTCGATAGTTAACGCATAATCGTAACGTGCCGTTTTTTTTCGGGACGAAAATAACAAGGGCTCCTATTGGTGACTGTAATTCGCGAATAATGCTTTGTGCGAGGGCATCGGTAAGGTACTCCTGGAGTGCCGTCGACTTAGCTGGAAATAGGTAATAAATTTGCTTTTACGGGGGCTTTTTGCCCGGGAGCAAATTAATGGCATGGTCGCCGTGGCCATGCTTTGGAAGCATTTTCCCTTTGCGGACGTCGAATACGTCGAAGTGATTTATTCGTAAACTTGCAGGGACGTTTTTTAAATCTGGCGGTTCGTTTGGACGGTCCTCGAAAGGGTCGTCCTCCCCGGTGCTGCTGATAAAAGGGTTAAAGCGAAGGGAACAAATAAGCACGCGATTTTTAGCTTAAAGGCTTTTTTGGAAATGGTATGCGAATAGCTAATAGATACGAGGACGTTGGTTAAAACACCAGGTGCTTTTAGCCGGGTAAAAGTTTATAGCTAGTTTTTGCATTAGTGGCATGCTTATAAGGATAAGGGCGTTTGCCAAGTTTCGTTCGATAGCGAGGAATGGCTGGATAACTTCCACCGGAGTGCTATTTTGGTTACGAAAGTTTAATCGTAAATGGTAAACGCTATAGGTTTTAACGCTTTGGTTGCTTGCGGCGGCGAAAGTAAGGGATTGGTGATCGTGTTTGGGACGGTTGCATGGTTTATAGCCTAGGGATTTGCAAAAAGTAATAAAAACGGTATTGACTTTAGCGAACGTATTTAGGCCGACCTCGACCTCAACTTTCGGGCCGCCGTTAGAAAAGCTAACGGTCCTTTTAGTAACGAGCGTAAGGGCTGTGCGTATTTAGTCGTTACGGAACGTCGGTACGGGGATAACCGGGTTCCCTTTTAGTTTTTTTAGCGCTTTTCGCTCTGCTTTTTTCCACCTTCCTCCTTCCGGCGCTTTAAGAAATTAACCTTAGCTTTTTCCTTTTAGGGGGATTCGCCCTCCTTAGTCGAAAATTTGGTAGCGGAAAAGGGGCTTTTGCAATCTTTCGCTATATGGTTAGGCTCGCCGCACTTAAAGCATACGCCTTCGTCCCGGCGTCGTTAGCGTTCGGCGTTTAAAAGCGTCGAGCGTCCGTTACCTTTGCCGTTACCGTTACGTCGGTTACGCCCCTTTTGCTTGCTTCGAAACTTGTACTTTTCGTCTTTATTCGATTCCTTTTGGTCCTTTTTGTAAAAGGACTTATAGGAATCTTTTTTTTCGTCGTACGGGGCGCGAGCACCCGTACCTAAAATACCCCAAAGGATTTGGGCTATGGCGATAAAATCTTCCAAAATCTTTATTTTATAATGCATTCCGCGGGTGATTTAAACTTTTAAAGCAGGGACCAAACGGATAACGTAACCGTTAATATCTGCTATTTGTCCTGCTTCGCCGCATATATGTCGGTACCGTGCTGCGAAAACACCAAGGTCCTCGTTGTTCTTTTTGCATAAATTGCTGTAGGTCGTTGGTAGCCCTTAAAAGTGAAAAATCTTTTCGTAATGTGGTATTACGGAGCTATCGCACGAATTTGCGCCAATGTAAGCTTAATACCGGGCTGGCTTTGCGCGAGCCGTTATAGGCGGAATTAAGGTCGCTATCGAAAGTTCCGATAGCGGCTGCGATACGCGATTTGGCCGTAATAAAGCCGTTAAAATTGGCTTCGAATGTAAGGTTAAATTTGCTTTCCTAATGGTCGAAGTCCTACATTGAGTTTGGAAGCTTCAGCTCGGGCATTTTCCATAAAATTTTGTAACTGTTTCTGTTTTTGTCGTACGAAGGAAAAATGTCGTCCTTTTCGTCGTCGTTCCTTACTAGGGTATGGTACGACGGTGCCCGGGGTATCGACTAGTTGCCGGGTCTTCCTAACGGGCGGTTAACCTTTTGGCCGTATTGCTTTGGGGTTAAACTTTGGGAACGAGCCGGAATTTGGGGCTCGTGGTTAGGGCGATTTGGATCGTCCGAATCGTTTGGGAGGCCAAAGGCCTCGCGAATTGCCTTCCGTTCCACAAGTGCTTTTTGGAACTGTAGTAGGATTTTAGTAGGGATGCAGTTTCGCGTTACGTAGTAAGCGAGCTACGAACGAGTGTAAAATGCAACGTTGTGGATACTAAAGTTAGGGTATCTACGAGGGTTGTTAGGGGTAGGTTGCTCGCGTCCAGGGGGAAAGGTGGATGTTCCCGTTCCTGGATTCTCGTCCTGGCCTGGGTCGTTGATGTTAACGAAGTTATTAAAGTCCGACATGGTGACTGGTAAATGCTAAAGGTTTAAGCAAAGGAAGCAATCGAGTTGTAACAGGCCTTGGCCTTACTATAGCCAGCTATAGCAATATCAGGCCTGGAAAAGGGGGGTTTTCGCAGGGAGATCTCAAAGGTTCAACAAGTCAACAGTCGTATTCGTTAAGGCTCAACAAGTTTATGGTATTGGTAGAAATAGAAAAACGATTGCTTGCCCTCCGGACCTCCTTTACAGGGGGTTTTTCGGGCCCTCCTTATGCTCTGACCCTCCGGCCGTTTTTCGGCTGTCGTCGGCGCGTTTCCTCCTCCGTGGCGTCCGTTGGGGCCTGCCTTTCGGTTGTTATCGGCACACTGCCTCTTCCGCGGCGTCCGTCGGAGCCGGATGTGTTTCGTCCTTTTTAGGGTTCCGGGCCGGGCTGATTTGCGGGGGCTGATCGGCGTGCGTGTCGCAAAGTTAAACTTTCTTGACCCGCACATCCGTCAGGGCTTGCGCCCCTCCGGCTACCACCCGGAGGCCTCCCTTGTGGTTACCGGTGGCGTCCCCTACGGCTGCTGGCCATGGTTTTGTGCGGGGTGTTATAGTAGCACGGTTTTTTACATCCTTTTAAACGTTCCGGTCCCGATTTCGATTTCGGTCCCTTTTATTTTTCGGCAAAGGGACGTAAAGGTTGCCTTTGCTCCGAGCTAGGTTTTAAATAAAAATGTTAATAGGAATAGATTGGAAAAGACGAGGGTTTGCCAATGGGCGAAACGGAGGCTTTTTTGGTTTTCGGTCGAAAGGGGCTTTTTTATTATCGTTATCGTTAGAAAAGGATAAGGGGTCCGACGGGTCGCCGTTACCGCCCGCAATAATATATGTTACGTAGGTTTGTTTAGCTAAGGGCAATTAGGGTTTAAAACGAGGTGCTCCCGCATTAGGCCGTTTGAAATATGCTTTAGGCTTAGCGTCTAAATAACTGTTGTTATAAAAAAAGGTGGCGCGCGCGCTAAAAAAAGGGTTTTAATCGTCGCGTAATAGCTATACCGGTGCATTGTAAGCTCGAATCTATTTACGTCGGATTTCGCTTAAACGGCGTTGTATTTCGCTAAAGTTTAGCGAGGTGGCATAACGGTTGTAATTAGATCGCGAAACGCTAAAGCTATAGTATTGCTCGTATCGGGAGCGGCGAAAGCGCTTTCGGCTGTTTTCGATGCTTCCCAATTTAGCTATTATTTATTTTATAGTTTTGCTTTGGTTTTCGTTTCGCTTGCGCTATTTTTCGTTCCGCCGATTTTAACGGTTTTGCATAACGTGGTTCATCAGTGAGTGGACCATATCAGCGAGTGGGCCAGTTCGAAATCCCGTATTAAACGCCGTTTTTTTTCAACTAAATAACTCGCTCAATTTGTAGTTAAATTTTACCAAAATTTAAATAGTTAACGTGGTTCACCACCGAGTGCCACACACCACCGAGTGCCACACTTGAAAATCACATATTAAACAGCGTTTTTTTCGATTAAATAACTCGCTTAATTTGAAGCTAAATTCTACGAAAATTAAAACAGGTAAATTTAACTTTATAATAAATATAATTTGAATTTTCCGCATTTTTATTATTACTCCTTTTAGGTTAGTTTGCACATTTGCACAGTATAATACACAGTGTTGTAAACTAACCTAAAAGGAGTAATAATAAAAATGCGGAAAATTCAAATTATATTTATTATAAAGTTAAATTTACCTGTTTTAATTTTCGTAGAATTTAGCTTCAAATTAAGCGAGTTATTTAATCGAAAAAAACGCTGTTTAATATGTGATTTTCAAGTGTGGCACTCGGTGGTGTGTGGCACTCGGTGGTGAACCACGTTAACTATTTAAATTTTGGTAAAATTTAACTACAAATTGAGCGAGTTATTTAGTTGAAAAAAAACGGCGTTTAATACGGGATTTCGAACTGGCCCACTCGCTGATATGGTCCACTCACTGATGAACCACGTTACGTTAAAGGACGTTAAAGGTGCGATCCATACGGTCGCTTTAATGCTTAACCTTTTCGTCGAAACGTCAGATGGTTTTGCTGTTAAATCCAAATCGTAGGTCGCTTTAAAACCGAAGGGTATAATCGTTTACAACGGTTTATAACGTGGTTTTACGCTTTCTACGCGGCGGGTGGTAAATAACCGATGCTAACCTGCTAAGGCGGATATTTCGAGTAAGGTTGTATTTGAAATTGTAGCTGTCATTAGGCGGAGGATCGAAAGCTATCGCGGCAGCAGGAGGTTTGGTAGGTAGTTTGGTACCCGGTGGTTGCATTACCTTAAACCGATTGTTAGTTCGCTTCGCCTTTTCGAAATACACATTATCGTTATGCGGTAGGTTGGTAGTAGCCCGATAAGGTGCTGGGGAATCGATTTTAACGATTAAAAATTCGGGCATTGCGCTAGGTATAAGCGTATTTATCAATTGGTTAGTGCCGGTTCCCGGAGGATCCGTGGTTAGAAAGTTTGCCATAGTGTTTAGGCACGAAATAAAGGCAGGATAATCTGAATTTTACGCCCGCCAAAAGCTTAACGTAACAAATAAAGGGTTATCCTTTGCAGCCCTAAAAAGGGGATCCGGATGGTGCAAACCCGTTACCGCAAACTAGAAAGTAGTATTTATCGACGTCGCTAAAAGCTGACGCCGACGGGGATAGATGACTTGTGTTTGGCGCCGCCGAAAGCAGGAGCCGGGGATGGGATATTTGTAGGGGAATTGGTGATTGACGCAGCCAAAAGCGTGCGCCGGGGTAGATGATTTATGCAGGGGAAGGTAGCGGTAGGTAGAGCGTTTTGGCCGCCGAAAGCTGGCCGGGAGACGTAGATCCAGTGCGTCGCCGAAAGCTGACGCGTGGGGAGAAGGATTATCGCAGCCACAAGCGTGCGAGAATCGAAAGAGTAGGGGAAAGGTAGGGTCGTGACTTGATTTACGCGGTCACGTCCGCGCCGGTCGCTTAGGTTGTCCGGAGTTGCTACCAATTGTTAAAGCAGTCGAGGGCAGAGAAATTGGAGTAGCAGAAAGATGATATTCGGAGTAGGTTGGAGGCTGGAGGCCTGGCCCTGCAGAGATTTGGGATATCTCTGTGCGGGATCCACCTTGTGGAGCCTCCGCCCTTATCTGACGATAAGGGTCTCCAGTCCCAACTCCTTCTATCTACAGTCAGGGCCCTACTGGCCGTGACAGTTGGAATAGGCGGAGCAACACGACCGCGAGAGCGTCGCGGGGCTATCCGCAGCGGAACCGGATTCCTCTCCGAGCTTGCATTATCCGGATCGCCCGGCCTATCTACTGTTATGGCTAACAGAGGGCCTGGGCCGGCCACGTGACCAGGCCTCCAGGCACCCATAAATATCTTGCACCCAGGGCCTCCGGCCTTTGGGGCTGCAATTCTTCCTAATACAACCCACCTAACCACCGCTTTCGACGACCTACCTATCGGCTCTCACACCTACCTTATAAATATACGGGGTTTACGGTGACCACATAAGAAAAGCCGGCAGCCGCTAAAGCGTTTATGGCGTGGCTTAATACCCTCCACCTACCGACGTTATAATGTATAGCAATGTTATAGATCGGGCCTGGTGGCCCTATTTTTTGGTCAAGGCTTTGCTTTGTGATTAGCTTATATAGCCCCCCCTCGGGGCCGGGCCTCTGTCACCTAGATTCCTTTCCTCTGCTGTTGAATTCATCACTTCGCCAGGAGCCCCCAACGCGACCTACATTGGGCTCGCTCCATCACAAGCGACGGGTCCAAAGCAGGGGACGGGGCAGTTGGATACGGCTGGGTAATACACCAAGCCGGCTAACGCAAACTTTCCGGGCACGGCCGGCTAGCGCACCCGGCGGAAGGGACCCGGATGGGCCTCCGCAAAACCGTTTGGAGCTGTGCTTTAACAACATTTCGGCGGCTAACGGCTTTTTAAACACAGCTTTTAATAGTTCGTAAAGGGCTTTTAAAAAGGGTTATTGCTTTATGGATAAATACTGGGTACACGTCGCTAATCCCCGGGCTATATGGGAATCCCCGGGAACGAAAAGTCAAATACCGAAGCAAAGCTAAAATCGTCCGTACCGATACCTTAATACGCCAAACCAACGGTGGCCGGAATAAAAGCTTTAGCCCGGAAAACGGCCCGGGACGCCCGTAACGCATAGTTCGAAAATAACCTCCCGGAACGGTATAAGGCTATAGGCTTCCCGCCGGCACCATAATATATCCCGAAATTTTGCGATTGCATCGGAAGGTATTGCAACGGCTGGTGGCCGCGCGCAGAAAGCAGGGGGGTTTCGACTGGTACCACAGGGAATTTAAACGCGAAGACGATAACCCGTGCCGCTGTGGGAGGATAAATCCCCTTCTCACCTTGTGTTTTGCAAATTAGCTAAAGCAACGGAAAAAAGTGGCCTACTGCAAACCCCGCCCCTGTATACGATAAACCCGGGTATTGGAAACGGCTATTCCGAAAACTTTCCCTTTTTGCTTTGTTCGTCGAAGCTACTAACTACTATACTATCGCCGGGCGATAATAACAGGTTTTAATAACTTATACATAACCTTTTCCCTTCCCTTTATACCTTTTTCCCTTTATTTATTACTTTAACCGGACTAATAATAAGCTCGTTGGTCCCCCGCAACCCCGGCCGGGCTTAGGGGTAGTCCCGAAAATCCCCCCGCCCAAACCTGGCCTTACCCATTTTCCGGCACGCTCGCCGGCCGAACGCACTACTACCACCCGCTGCGTTTACAACGCCCCAGCGTCTTTACGCCCTACTGCCGATCGCCCGCTCACTAACAAGGAGCGCCGGAACGCGGCCCGACCTCCGTGCGCCTTTGGGTTTAATTTGTTAGCCGCCTCGATAGCAACACTATAGTCTGGTTTAGATAAGCTTAGGTAGCGCTAGCACGTCGTATGACCCCTGGGGGCAGGGATTGGTAGATCCCGATATTCCGACATTGAGTAAACTCTCCCTCTCTCTCTCTGTGGAGGAATTTCACCACGGTGGTGACGCTAAAGGAGCAAGTCCGTGCCGCGCAAGACCCACGACTACACGAGCTGCTAACGCGCATTCGGCAAGGAGTGCAGGACCGGTCGGACGTGGAGTACTTGAATAGGGCCTGCTACTAGGAAGGTCAGCGGATCCCGTGGGAGTCGGACATTGCGGTGGTAACGCCGCTGAACAGGAACCGCTGGAACCTGAACATCGAGGCGACACTGGCTTTCAAGAGACAACAGCAGGCCCCGCTCAGGATCTTCGTTTCGAAAATTTGAGACGCCTCGCGACGGCCCTGGCCGCGGCGTGCAACCGGCCCTCCTTTTTGGCGCCCGCCTCCACGAGCAGCCTCGCGACGGCCTCGTGCCCGCACCCTGCGGCCGTGTGCAGCGGCGTCCGCCGTTGCCAATCTAGCACTAGCGGGGGCGGCGCCGGCAGCACGCACCGCAGCCCGCCAACGGGACGGGTCCGCCGAGGAGAAGAAAAAGAGGACAAGAAGACGGACAGGGACGACTGGGGGATGACTTGGGGGCAAGGACGTCGAAGGCGGGGAGCACCAGCGCCAACACTAGCAGCACCGGCAGCACCGGCACCAGCAGGAGCACCACCAGCACCACCAGTACCACCAGCTCGCCAACGGGAACGGGTCCGCCGAAACGAGGAAGACGGGACTAGGGCCGCCGAAGGGGGTGACTAGGGGGACAGATGGCATGACTCGGGCCAAATCCCCGGGGGGCGACCTCCGGGGGACGCAATCCGGGCCATTCTCAGGCGGGCAGTTGTCGTGGCGGGTCGGAGCGGTCCGTCACAAGAGCAACGCGGCTCTCATTCACGGGGGCCGTCTCCGACTGCGTTCCCGCACGAGCGCACACTCGCGTTATGCACGCAACACAGATACAAAACGCACACAACACTGACGCCAAATGCCTTGCAGGCGCGTCGACTTCTGCTCGATGCAGCGTCACGTATAAATCCGATACTCCGAAGGACACTGGGTGGCGACTGGGTGGGCTGGACTCCCATGCCCTGTAACGCCCCGCACAGAACCGAGCCACAGAGCCACAGCGAGGTGCTCGGACGCTACAGAGCCACCGGCCGGATGCTCGGCAGCCACTGAGCCACAAAGCCACCGGCGAGATGCCCGGAAGCCACCGAGTCACAAGCCTTGAGCAAGGCGTCACGAAGTCGCGGCTCAAGGTGCTCTGGAGCAAACAGGCTCAAGGCGTAACGGAGAAAGGCCCTCCGACCGACAGCCTGAGGGCCGCCGAGAGAGATGCATAAAGAGAGCCCGAGGGGCTCCCTGTCAAGGAGCCAGGAGGGCAAGCGATCGTTCATGTTCACCTTCACCTGTACTATCTGCACTAGCTTAGCACCCCAGAGAACAAGCACGGCTGTTGAGCAACCGGGCCTCTGAGATCTCCCTTGCGAGAACCCCTACCAGTGCTAGCGCACGTAACATGCCCTGCCATACATCCTTTTACAGAACACCCTATTGATACGCTCGCCCCTGGGTGGAAGAAACGGATACTGATTGTGACCAGCCAGGGCCATGCCCACACTCCCACAGCGCTGCAAGCCCCCTAGTCATTGCTTTTCTATCCATTCCCCCTTTCTGGCATGGCTGGGCGCTTCGGTGAGCAACCACATACGCAAGATTGGAGGGAGCTGGGGTCGGATGAACGAGCCAACTGCTTGATCCATGCTTTGGCCGCTCCGGCTGATACAGTAGACCCCCGGAAGCGGGTATTGTTCAGCATGCCATTGAGACAGTATCTGCAGGCAGAAGGAAAACGGAGCGCGTGGCACCCCGCCTCAGCCTGCCGCCACCTCGTAGATAGATTCCTTCTTCATTTGCAATCAACCGTTCACATCTAGATCACGCACTGCCGTGCCGTGGCAATAACGCGCTTCGCCACAACATTAGTTGACGTTAGCTGATAGAAAAAGCTAAACGGTTCCATAAAATTCTTTAAACGCAGCGCAAAACTGTAAATTCACCCGGCCCCCTGCGACCCGTTTACAAGCAAAGTTACAAAGAAATAGAGGCTAAGGAACTTACTTTAAGAAAACTTCCAAAAACTGAAAGATTAAAACCCGCCCTGAGTAGCAGCCCAAGGCTATTGTGGATCCTGCTATGGCTGAATGCAGCGGTCGGTATTCAAAAGGCAGCCACAGCAAATTCTGCCCGTTCCAAGTGATCCATGCTTTATCGGCACTGATGCCAATGCCTTTAATATCATAGTGCCGTGGATGAGCTTGAAGAGCAGCTGTATGAGCAGTCGGTTTGCTAAGCAATATAGTACCAAAATCGGTATAGAGGTACGAGCCTGTTGGGTCAAACGATAGAGAGGAAGTTGTCCCTTTAAACGTCGCGACGCACGCGCCCGTCACCGCGTCCCAAAGCTGAACGGTTTCGTCTTGGTACCAGGTCGACGCGAGCCTCCAGCCGTCGGGCGAAAAAGCGGTTAAGTTGGCTTTATACCCTTTAAGCGTCGCGACGTACGCGCCCGTTGCCGCGTCCCAAAGCTTAATCCCGTCGCGGGCCGCCGACGCGAGCCTCCGGCCGTCGGGCGAGAAAGCGACCGACCAGATTAAGCCGCTATGCCCTTCGAGCGTTGCGACGCCCGCGCCCGTCGCCGCGTCCCAAAGTTTAACGGTTTTATCAGCGGCGGCCGACGCGAGCTTCCGGCCGTCAGGCGAAAAAGCGATCGAGGTGATTGAGTTGCTATGCCCTTCGAGCGTTGCGACGCACGCGCCCGTCGCCGCGTCCCAAAGTTTAACGGTTTTATCGGAAGAGCCCGACGCGAGCTTCCGGCCGTCTGGCGAAAAAGCGATCGAATTAATTAAATCGCTATGCCCTCCGAACGTCGCGACGCACGCGCCCGTTGCCGCGTCCCAAAGCTTGACGGTTTTATCGAAAGAGCCCGACGCGAGCTTCCGGCCGTCGGGCGAAAAAGCGATCGAGCTAATTGAGTTGCTATGCCCTTCGAGCGTTGCGACGCACGCGCCCGTCGCCGCGTCCCAAAGCTTGACGGTTTTATCGAAAGAGCCCGACGCGAGCTTCCGGCCGTCGGGCGAGAAAGCGATCGAGTGGACCCGACCGCTATGCCCTTCGAGCGTTTGCAAATGCGCATTCCAGTCCAAATCCATTAGTGATAGTAATAAAATGCAAATTGGAAGTTTATTGCGTCATAATTCCCGAATTACACTCCTTTTTGGCGCAAATAGCAAAACCGAGTAGTAGATTTGGAAAGGCGACGTATCGATAATAGCGCAATTATTTAAAAGAAAGCGCTGCAGGTCGTGAAGAAACGCCGACATTGTGATGCTATTTTCCAACTAAAACTATGTTAGTCCGTGTTTTTTTTTTTAAAAAAATAATAGTAAAAGTGCTTACGTCAAGCATATCCAGCAGGCTGTCCAGCATGCCGATACTTTCTCGGATTCGCCCTGTTACGCTCAATGCTTCGAGCCAGTACAGGAGATGGTTGGTTAGAAAGCGGTTGACAGGATCACCATCTCGTATCCGCCGTTTGCTCTCCTTCCAATGATAAACCCAGTATCGGCAGGCGTATTGGACCTCGGGCGGCAAAGCGGCATCGATGGTTTGCCGGTCGATCTCGGACCGGAGCGTTCCGGGCAGACGCGGGCCGCAGACGTCCCTTTTGAGATTGCCGTCAATTGATAGCAGTTGAAGGCAGCGATCTGCTAGCACCTGATGTGCTCCCTTTCCGTCGACCTGAAAGTTTGTATCGGTGCAGCGATTTTCGCTAAGCAAGAAGTCGCGGAACGAAGGGTGGTGGAGGCGCACAGGATGGTTTTGTCGGATGTCCAAAATCGATGACAACTCCCGGAGCATCTGCTTAACTTCCCCAGGCGGAATATCCAGCAAGTTGCCGAGGCTGGATGTGGAGAGGGCGGAGCTCAATACGACAACAGTGCCAAGGATATCTCGCAGTCTGGTGCAGAGATAATCTTTCTCGTCGTCGTCGTCGTCGTCGTCGTCGGCGTAGGCGCTTACGCAGTTATTGAGGACCATGAGGTAGATACTGTCGAGCTTCTTTTCGGGAGAATTCTTGGAAAGCTTCTTCTCACCGCCATCGAGGAGAGTAGCCAGCCTGCTTTTAACCAGTGTTTTGCCCTCGCCAACAAAACGGCATGCTGTCGCGGCCCAGATGAAAAGTCCGCCTGATTTTTCCACAAGCTGCATAATCTGGTCCATTCCAGGCCAGTCATCGCCCAGGGCACGCTCTCTAGCGATACGTTTGAAGCCATCTTGGAGGAAAAGACGAATGTCGTAGTCCACGATTCCACGGTCCACGTGATGGAGGATCAAGTCCTGATGAGAGTTGTCCTCGAGGGTTCGAAACCCAGCCTGGATTGGCACCTCGGGCCTGCTTGTTAGGAGCACTCGAAAACGGACTGTTGCAATGCTTTGCGCTTCGCTCAGGAGCCGTATAATGGTCTGGACGTCCTCCAGATCGTCGCACTCGTCCAGTGCGTCCATCACCAACAACAACGACGCGCCCTTGAGAGCGTCTCCCAGCTTGGTAAGTGGCGTTAGGATGAGATGTCGCCATTGATCTCGTGGTGAAAGATCGGCGATGTCGGCATTTTCAGCGACGGCGTTGCAGATCAACTGTCGCAGAAGGGGCAGTCGATGGGCTAACTGCACCGCGACGGTCGTGAACAGGCACTTTGCCCGGCCCGCATCACCGCCACCCCTGGAGAAGAAGAAGCTGACGGTAAGGTGGCCGTGGTCTGCGGCCACGGTGCTTGCGATAGTTGACTTGCCGGTGCCGGCCAAGCCGCTCAGCCAAAACAAATGCCTGCGACCGTCATCGCCGAGCCCCTTGATCCAGTTGTCTATCCGTTGAAGGATCTCGACGCGGGTTCCCTCGAGGCAGGTCGCCTCATGCCTCCTTTCCCCGGAGTTGAAAGCGGCTTGGGGAACTGTGGGGAGCTTTGCGAGGAGCTGCTCCTGTTCAGCAGTAATGACTGCATGGAACAAGGCATGGCGTCAGCAAATTATCAGAGTCAAAATACGAGGCCATATAGTTATCTTTATCCGCCTTTGTGCAATTATAATTTATTGTTCATTCACAATCTCGTTTTCCCGGACCTCCAAGAGATGTTTGGCTCCCATAATCATTAGGACGAGCGCATAGAGCACGGAACAAACTCACCAGGTGGAACGTCCCCCGCAAAACGCCGACAAATCACACTCCAAGGGTCTCGTTCCATCGTTTGCTTCATGACTTCTTTGACCCGTGCATACTGGGATGGTCTCTCCGCCGAGAACTTGACCATGGTCCTGTGGTCTCCGTCTATCCGGAACTTGTATTTGTCGCCATTCTCCCAGGACCGGCCCCCGGCCGAAGACTGTGGCACCAATAGTCGCTTCTCCCCGGTCTGACACATCAAAAATTAGGTTGGAAGACCAAGAATGCCAGAGGGTAGCTCAATGAGAAATAGATCGGTGCTTACCTTGGCGTGTGCTTGGGTCATCTCTGCCTCGTAGAACTGAAAAACAATGGAGTCCTTGTAGGGGAAGGCCTGCTCAAACTCCTCGTTCAACCTTTGCCTCTCTCGGTGCCCAAAGTCTTGGTTGAGCGAGACGGCAGTGAAGTTCGCTGGCAGCCCGGTGGCCAAGTCTTCCAGGCCCTTTGTGTACATTCCTTGGCTTGGGACGCCAAAGAAGTAGATGTCGTGGATGCATTGGACTGTTTTGGAGTCAAGTGAGAAGATGCTGTCAGGTCTCGCCATTGAGATGATCGCCTGGTGTCCATGTCAGCATCGGCTCGAGGTAAATAGGCACCCTCTCGGCTGCTCTGATCGGATTAGAGCTGGTTAGCTCACCTTCTTGAGCACCAAACCACCTAGGCTGTGGGCAATGAAGATCAAGGGCTTCAAATTTTCTGTCTTCTGTTATTGCGTCGCAAGGTTTCATTAGTGTTGTCAATTACCGGCCGGGGGCAACCTCTCAACCCTTTTGCGGAAGCCCAAGAGGGTGGGTACTAACCTGGCTCTCGCCGCGATAGACGCGCAGGTCATTGAGGAAAGAGCTGGCCCACTCGTCGACATCCCCGGTCGCGTCGCCGTCCTTGATGCGTTTGCCGTAGCCGTAGGTGAGGACGTCGAGGTACTGGAAGTCGCGCGGCAGCCAGTCGCGGATCCAGTTGTCGACGCCGCCCTCGCCCTGGAACGCCCCCAGCGCATGGGCGCCAAAGCCATGGAGGACTATGCAGCTGCACGCCGGCAAAGAAAGACTTGTCAGTTGAGACTTTTTCGTCGCGCTTTGGATCTTTGCCTCCTTTGAACGGTTTACTAACTCGATGGCCTTGCGACCAGGCCGCTTCTGCCGGTCCAGCGGGGTGAGTGGTGTGAAACCCAGAAGCTGCTGGTCGATGCTGACAGTACGAAGGGTTCCGGCGTGCCGGAAGGCTTTCGAGATGGGCTTGCGCAAGCGCTTCGTCGCGCGATCGGCGTTGCTGTCCCAGAACGACGGCTTCGAAGAGAACGTAAGGGTGGCCGTGATGCGCGAGTCGGGTCGGGTAGGATCGAGCCTGGAGAACGAGAAGATAACGATGCCGTCACGGGGAACACCCGAGAGTTCCGGCAAGAGATTGGAGAAGTCGTCCAAGCTGACGTCGTCTGGGATGTTTTCCACCCGAAAAATGCCGTTCGGGATGTACTCTGGTTGCGGCTCAAGCGAGCTTGGGCCGCCGGGATCGGCCATGATGTCCGGGCAACTGGTGCATTTGCGCAGCCAGCTGCCCTACTAAAGCCGCATGTGTTGTCTGTGAAGGGTGCAATGGAAATACGGACAGCAGAATGTTTGAGAAGAGTGCGGTACTACAGTGGATGGAAAAATCGGGGGCTGGTGATATAAAAGCCCCGGCCTCGAGGGGTCAGGCTGAGGACGAAAGCCCCTCTGTCCCCGGCCCAAGACACAGAGCTGGTCGGGCATCGGTCGTCGGCGCGCAGGCGCTACGCGGCATCCCATAATTGGTGGACTCGCCAAGCCACATTCCATCCCCTTGAGTGCCGTTGGCCCCCAGCTGCTGATCCTTTCCTTCTCGACCAACCACAGATTTCTTCCCAGGATAAATTCCAGGAATTCTTTCCTTTTCAGGCCACCTGGGCCCAACGGCACTCAAGGGGATAGAGGGCATGTTTTGGCCCCCAGGTACCATACCTCCCGGGCTGCTGCCTAAATGGGGCAAGCCCGGTCAAGCTGAATGCCGTCGCTACAATGATGTGCAACCACACCAGGAAAACCCGACAGACGGAGGCCGGGTCCGAAGCACCTAAACTTGGTCGAGGCATGCGACACAGCCGCCTTTTTCCCACCGCCGCGCATCTCTTGCGGCCAGCCCGTGTCTGCCCCGGTGAGGCTCTGCGGGAGGCAAATAGGAGGCGGTGATAGAATGTTGGCCATTTAATTATAAACAGTTGAGGTTCCCTACGTAAATAACTTGTACAATATCTCCCCACCAACTTTTTTCTGGCCGCATGGACTCTATCCCAGCGCATACAAGCCACGAAGCACCATGCGGACCTCATTCCAACGGGAGCACGAGCTTGTGCATGACACCGACCACGCCGATCCAAGCAGAAAGTATCGCCTGGGCACCCTATATTCTGACCAAACGACAAACATGGCCTCTTGGAATTTCTCTCAAGCGAGCTCGTCTCGCCGCTGCAGGACGAACTGGCACCACGCCCCCGGTGGATGTCCAAGCAGGACAGCAGCAGCGTCTCCCCCCTCCACCGCCAAGCCGTGAAGCGGCGGTCAATCGTCGTCACGGAGGACCCCAAACTACACCTCGTCTGGATCCGCGACAGGATTTTCATCAGGCCACTGCCCGCGTGCCTTGCCAACTAGTCCTTCTGGGAGGACCACCTCTCGCTGCACCACGCGGCAAGCCCTGCATCGACGCTCGGCCCGTCAGCGGCAGAACAGCAAAAGCGCCAACACGACTCGGGCAACCTTCTTCTTCTCCGCATCCGGAGAACCGCGCTGGGATATCTCCAGACTTGCACGCACCTGATCCGGCACGAGTCCGACTTCCGCATCGCCATGGACCCGCGTCTTCAACCGCTACCCGAGGGCACGACCCGGCCGGCCTTCTGCCGCTTCGTGGCCGACCTGCGAGCCAGCATCGCCGACCATGACGTCTCGGAGCGGTACCGGTACGGCGAGACCCGGCTGACGCGGCTCAGCTTCTACGTCCGCTTTTTCGTCGGCTTCCACACCCGGTACCAGTCGGTTGAGCCGCAGTACCCGGGGTACTTTGCGCGCAGCTGTGGGCTAATCTTGTTCTGCATAGGCATCTTGTCCCTGATGCTTAGCAGCTTGCAGGTCGTTGGCGTCGCCGAGGCCGACTCCGCCGGGATGGCCGACGGCGCAAGGCAGACCGTGCTGTCGATCGCTATAGGGTTTAGTGTCCTCGTCTGTCTGCTTTCCTGTTCGGTGAGGGCTGGGATAGCCTTCATCTTTGTGTGCAAGGTGGCCAGGGAGTGGAAGTATGCGCTTAACGACCGGAAGCGGCGTCTGCACGAGGATGCTATAAGGTGGAGGTCGCCGGTGCAGCGGGATCTGTGGGGAGGACGGAGACGAGTAAACAGGTATAGACAACTCCTCTAAGCAGCCCCTGTTAAACAGCTCAGGCATACAGCTCGGAAGCGCCCGGGTTTACTTGCTCCTCGCCCGAAAACTCCTCTTCGCTCCCTATCTCCTCGCCGTCGTCCATCCTTCCTCGAACCTATCAATTCTTGGCATTGTGCTGTTAGTACACACCGCCAAATTGCATACATTTCCTTGACACCTGCCATCCCAACGACTTAACCCCAACCCCACGCCCGCCAAAGGCGCTGGCGACGGCAACATGCCGTTGCCAACGGCCCCCTTAGCCAATAGGGTGGCACACGCTCTTCTCAACGGCCCGTCGGCTCGGAGGAGTGCGATGCTGCCGCCCCGGCCCCCGCGCACAGCAGCGCAGCCGACTACGCGTTCTCCGCTGCGGAACGTGCAGCACTCGTCAAGGCCCTATCAGGACCAGGAAGGACACCACGGCATCGGCACCGGTACAGGTGCCCCGACAAATCCGAAACGCGCGATGACGCAGCACGCGACGGAAACCTCCCCTTCCCCTTCCCCTTTCTTTCCCTCACCCTCCCCGCAAAGCCCCTATCCCCCAGCCGCGCGCCAGCGCCCCGACTGCCACCTCCCGGCCCACGCGCCAGCCGCGGTCGCGGCGAGATGATAGCGAGCCACAGCCGCAAGCAACAACAAACGGCCCTGATATGCGCAACCCTCGCCCGTTCTATCGAACGCCGGCATCGCTTTTTCTACCACCCGAAGTGGCACAAGAGGCGAACGGCTGGAAAACCTGCTTTTTGGAGCACGTAAAAGAGGCGCTGCTGGGCCAGCCAGTCCCTTTCCGGGGGGGCGGAAAGCCCTTCGCGACCCCCGGACCCAACAACGCGCCTGACACTTAGCGCGCGCCCCCGACCACCTACGCGTCGGTAGCCCGAGCGGGGCTCCAGCATGTAACAGGCTTGTAACTGGCTACGGCGGTGTCAAGCCTGAAGGGGGGTTTCTCTCGGGGAGATCTCGGAGGTCCAGCGGTTCAACAGCCGTGTTTGTGCTTAAGGTTAATAAGCTTATGGTAGGTGAACAAGATAAACTAAAACGATAGCTTGCCCTCCTAACTCCCTTCACAGGGGGTCCCTCGGGCCCTTCTTATACATGGTCCTCCGGCCATCCTTCAGCTGCCGTCGGCACGCCTCCTCCTCCTCCGTGGCGTCCGTACGGGCAGGACATGCTTTGTCCCCTTATTAAAGTTCGGAGTTTGGGTGCGCCTTAGCCGGGTTAAATGCCCGTTATCTGCGGGGGCCAGCCGGCATGCGCATTATGGAGTTGAGCTCTTTTGACCAGCGCGTTAGTCAGGGCCTGCGCCTCTCTGGCTCCCACCCGTAGTCCTCCCCTGAGGCCTCCAGAGGTAATTTATAAGGCTGCTGGCCGTGGTTTTATGCGGGGTGTTACAAAACTCCTCCCGGCCTGCACTGGCCCGGCCCGTCTCCCCTATAGGTATACGGGGCTTACGGTGGCCACGCAAGAAAAGCTTGCAGCCGCTAAAGCGTTTATAGCGTGGCTTTTTACCCTCCCACCTACCGACGTTATAGTATATAGCGACGGGTCCAAAGCAGAGGACGGGGCAGTTGGATACGGCTGGGTAATACACCAAGCCGGCCAACGCAAACTCTCCGGGCACGGCAGGCTGGCACACCCTGCGGAAGTATTCGACGGCGAGGCGGAAGGGGCCCGGATGGGCCTCCGCAAAGCAGTTTGGAGCTTCCGCAACTGCACACACCACCTATGCCTCGACAACACCTCGGCGGCTAACGGCTTTTTAAGCACGGCCCCTAATAGCTCACAAGGGACCTTTAGGGAGGTCCACTGCTTTATGGACAAGCACCGGGTACACGCCCGGTAGTCCCCAGGCCATATGGGGATCCCCGGGAACGAAAAAGCCGATACCGAAGCAAAATTAAGCACGGCCCTCCCGATCCCCCAGCACGCCAAACCAACGGTGGCCGGAGTAAAGGCTTTGGCCTGGAAAACGGCCCGGGACGCCCGTAATGCGTGGTTCGAGGACAACCTTCCGGCACGGTATAAAGCTATTAGCCTCCCGCCGGCACCACGGCATACACCCGACGCTTTGCAACTGCACCGGAGGGTATTGCAACGGCTAATAGCCGCACGCACAGGGCACGGGGATTTCGATTGGTACCGTCGAAAATTCGGGCACGAGGATGACAACCCGTGCCGGTGCGGAAAAAAACAAATCCCCTTCCCACCTTGTATTTAGCGGGTTGGTTAAGGCAACCGAAAATAAGTGGCCTATTGCAAACCCCGCCCCTATATACGATAGGCCCGGGTATCGGAAACGGCTACTACAAAAACCTTTCCTTTTTGCCTCGTTCGTCGAAGCCACTAACTACTACACTATCGCCGGGCGATAATAACAGGCCTACAGGCTTGCATACAACCTTTTCCCTTTGTATCCCTTTCTTTTAACTTCCTCTTTCCGTTACTCCAATTAAACCAACGGTAAGCTCCTTGGTCCCCAGCACTCCCGGCTGGGCACAGGGGTGGTCCCAAGGACCTCCCCGCCTTAACCTGGCCTTGCCCCTTTACCGGCACACTCGCCGGCCGACAGCATTACTACCACCCGCAGCGCTTACAACGCCCCGGCGTTTTTACGCCCTATTGCCAATTGCCCGCTTACTAATAAAAAGCGCCGGAACGCGGCCCGTCCTCCGTGTGCTTACGGGTTTAATTTGTTAGCCTCTTCGATAGCAGCATTATAGCCTGGTGTAGACAAGCTTAGGTAGCGCTAACACGTCGTATGCCCCTAGGGAGGCAGGGATTGGTAAATCCCGATTTTACCGACGCTAAATATACTTCTCCTCCTCCTCCTCCTCCTCTCTTTCTCGAGGCGTTTAGCGAGGCAGTGCGGCGCGAGGCGGCGCTCGTTAACTTGGGCGTGGAGTTGCTTATCGGGGGCAGCTACCGGCGGGCGCTAAAGCGTTGGGGGACGTGGATTTTATCGTTACCAAAAAGGGCACCGCGAGCACCGACGAGCTGGTCCCTTTCCTGGGCGCGTTAATATCACTTTTAACCGAGGCCGGGGTCGCGGTGGCCACGGTTGCGGCATTGCGGACGGACCGGCCGGGAGGGAGCAAACGGCACGGCCGCTGCGTGCTGCCGCGGGGGCCCGGGCCGGCGGTGCTGGGTGCCGCTTTCCGGAACACGGGTCGTTATGCTTCCAAGATCGACTAGGTCGGCCCATGGCAACTTGCAGGTGCAGCTGCGTAGCGGGACGTCTCGAGCCGGCAAACCATAGATGCAGAAACATTTCGCCCAGGGCTCCGAGGGACAGTTCCGTCTCTAGGAAGTGTGCCACGTCGTGAGCCGGATTGCCGACGATACGGCGCTTCCTTCTCCCAGTAACTTTATAATAGTGGTAGGCAGCGGGCAAGGCGTCCGCGGTGCCATCCCTACTCCCAAACACCTTGGTTGCGGACTGGAATAACGTTAAAACGTAAGGAGATTTCGGACGCCGCTGCGGCTGCCGGCTTACCGGCCAGAGTGGGAAGCCTTGCTGAGCCATGGAGGCTGCGCGCACAGGCAACAGGGGTTGCTGGGACGGATCGAGAACGCGTCGGCGGCTCTCGGCCTCCGTCTTCAAAAATCGTAAGGAAAATGGAGGCGACTGTGCGTAACCTGTTATCGGACGGGCCATCCCATAACGCTGGATGGAGACTTGACTCGTTGCCTTGCCGTGTATCCTCCGTTTCTGCCGTCTTGTGTTGACACACTCGGGAGCAGCCACAAATACGTCGCTTTTCGTGCTAGACGCGACTTGACGTTGTTGACGGGCCAGCGGTAAAGAGCGCCGCAGCGCCACGGCGCATCTATATCCAATCATTGCCAATTGCAGCCCGACTTGATTGGGTTGGCAATGATTGGATATAGATGCGCCGTGGCGTTGTGTGGCCCTTCCCGCCACCCATCGCGACCGAATCTCGCCCACGACGGTTCCAACCCAGGCACTCCGCGCTTCATCGCGTCCACGAGAGCAATTTGATCCATCGCCAGCCGCTATCTCACACGGAGGCCACGAAGCAACCTCGCGCCTTGGGAGCAGCCTGCAGACCGTCGCAGGTCGCAACATCCCGCAGACGAGGAACTCGTGCGCAGAGAATTACTGACCGCCGCACTCTGGGACCGTGGATGCCGGACTCTGCCAATGGATCCAGTCAGCGTCGGCCAGGTCATTCCCGTGCCGGGATGGGCAATTGCCATTTCTCTTCTCCTGGCCGGAATGACGATTATCGTTTATCTTCGGCTCTCTGCCAGACTCGCGCATTCAAAGCCAGCGTCAGCCCCGCACCAACACCAGGCCCGCGAAGCGACGACGCGACCCTCCCAACAAGGCCTCTCTCAAGTCAACCCCGACAAGGACGAGCAGGACACAGACATCGACATTATCTCCGCCCATGTTTTCGATACGGGGTCGCCAAGAACGCGGACGCGGGGAAATCCCAACGATCCCGGCAACCACAGGGATCCGGAGCCATTATCGACGCCTCGGGTAGAACCCCACCCAGAATCCCTTCCTCCAAACGTCCCAACACAACCTACACATCAGGACGTCCTACTCTCCGAAGTCCGCCCCAATAGCGACACGGAAGCCGACATCGATATCATCGCCATCCATGGGCTGGATACGAAATCGCCGGACACGTGGGCGTGGAAGCCCAAGGCGAGCGAGCGGCGTGCCAAAAAGGGCCACGCCTGTAAATGGAAGACCAACACGTCCCACCAGCAGGGCAACTGGCTAATCCACTTCGACATGCTCCCAAGGGCAGCAGGACGAGCTCGGGTACTTACATGCGACTGGCCAGCCGACCTGCTCCAAGAGTCCGTCCCGACGAAGCTCGTCGAGTCTGCTTAGCGTTTGCTCGACAGCATCAAAAGGCGGCCTTTAACAACGAATAACCGCGCAAATGGAAGGCCGATTCTCTTCATCGCGTCCTGTCTCGGGGGCATTATCCTGCTACAGGCTCTAGCTCTTGACGCTTCTCTCCGAAAAGCGACGCGCGGCATCGTCTTCCTCGCCACGCCGTTTGGAGGGACCGCTTTCCAACATATGCCTCTGCCTCCCTCCATCCTCAAAGTCTGGGCTTCGTTCCAAGATCAACAGGTATCCGCGCTGATGGATTACGCGATTGGATCTTCCGATGGACTCGTGGGCAACTTCATTCGGCAACAACACGAGGAAAAATTCACCGTCTTCACCTTCTGGGAAGCCCACAGCACGAACCTCTTACGCAAGTTCCATGTGGCTTGGATGGTTTCTCCTTTGATGTTTTTTCTTTGGCCCGTCCCAATCTTGATTTGCCGACTTTTTTCAGTTCCACTTCTGGTTCAGTTCTCTATTTTTCCCTGGATATTTTTGCCTTGGTTGCTAATGTTCTTATCATGCCAACCAAAACAAGTAAGTTACGGGATACTTGTCGCTCCAATCCCTTCGCATGCTATCTTGTCCTTTCGCGAAAGAAGAGGTTGCTAATGCGCGCTAGCTGGTCGACGAGACCTCGGCGAGGGCACGCGTGTTTGACGGGCAACGACTCGATCGACCTCACGTTTTAATGAACAAGTTTTGTTGCTCCGACTGCCCAGATTACAGCCAGGTTGCTACAAAGGTCAAGGAGATTCTTCGGCAAATTCGGGAGAAGCGAACTCCACTCCAGGAAGCGGACGCCTGGATCCGCGACAAACACTATACTGCGGAAAGGCTCAAGATCGAACGACTTTCAGGCGACCAGCTGCCGATGGATCAGTGCTACATCAATCTCACCATTGTGGAGCAGCTGGGCCGCGATGCGGGCCGTTTTAAGGAAGGAGATAAAACCCAACAGTCCTCTCCGTTTACGCTCCAAGCGCGACTCAAAGTCGAAACACCGGACGAAAACATCCAGGTCGAGCTGCCGACACTCTTCAACCCGCGTAAGGGATACAATGGCCACACCACACAACCAAAAAGAATCCTGATCCGAGGACGAGCCGGAGTTGGGAAAACTACCTTGTGCAAAAAGATGGTGCATGACTTTATTCATCGTCGCATATGGAAGGACCTATTCAACCGCATACTTTGGGTGCCTTTACGGACCCTGAAAAGAAAGCCCGACACCGGGTACAATCTTGAGGGCCTGTTTCTCCGGGATTTTTTCTCTGGCACGCCGAATCGCGAGAGTTTCGCCAAAGAACTGGAAAAAGCACTGCATGCCACCGAATTTGGTACAACTCTGTTCGTCCTCGATGGTTTGGATGAAGTTTCCGAGGGTTTGGGTGCAAACAGCGGGATGTGCGAATTTCTCGAATTTCTTTTAAATCAGCCCAACGTCATCATCACATCCCGGCCATCCGGCAAACTTCCAGCTGGCCTCCGTCCTCTCGATGTCGAACTGGAAACGATCGGATTCTACCCTAATCAAGTGACAAAGTACATCGGAAAGGCCCTCCGCGATCCACAAAAACTCGCCAAGGTCCAGTCGTTTCTTCAACAACGACCGCTCATCCACGGGCTTGTGCGTATCCCCATTCAGCTGGACGCGCTTTGCTTCACCTGGGACGAAGGCTTCGGTAACAACTCCGTACAAACCATGACCTCCCTTTACCAAGCTATCGAGCATCGATTATGGAAGAAGGATATCTTGCGATTGGAGAAGACACACGGGGGGGCACTGGTAGAAAGACACCATCTCCAAACGGCTAGCTGCCCAACGGTCGAGAACTTCGTAAAGGACGAGATCTCTTTTCTGGAGTGCCTTGCCTTCGCTGGACTGCACAACGACATAATCGACTACGGGTCAGAACATCGAAACGCCATTGCCGACCGCTTTGTGCCCCGTCTCTTGCTCGACAAAACTCTGCCATGCCTCTCCTTTCTGCGAACGTCGGACCCCTCGGCTAAACACAGCGACCAAAATTATCACTTCTTACACCTAACCTTCCAAGAGTATTTTGCGGCACGGTATTTTGTACAGCGGTGGACATCTCGCCAAAATCTCGAATGCCTGGAGCTCGAACCTCGAAACACTCGGCAAGGCCGACCCGTCAACTCCCCTCAGAAACGATGCACTGTCAGCTACCTCCAGAAACACAAATACAACGCACGCTACGATATTTTTTGGCGTTTTGTCGCCGGCTTGCTTCACGCCAATCACGGGGAGCAACTCTACGACTTTTTCCGCACGATCGAGGAAGAGCCGCGCGACCTCTTGGGTCCAGTGCATCAACGGCTGGTCATGCATTGCCTGAGCGAAGTGGCTCCGTCGCAAGAGACCCCGGTGTTTGGCCGGCTTCGAGAGGGTCTGGAAGGTCAATTGAAGCAGTGGCTGTTGTTCGAATGCCGCTTTGCAAAACGCTCAAAACTGGTAGCCGAGATGGAATTCCCAAACCAAATCCTGGAGGCCGTCTTACGAGAGGAATCCGAGGACGTAAAAGAGAAAACTCTACGCTCGCTGGAGGCAAGGCCAAATATTTCACCAGCAATCATGGAGCATGCAGCTTCCTGTTTGGGAGACAACGTCTCTAAAAGCCTAAAAACAGCGGCCCTTGCCGTATTCAAACGTCCCCGTGAAGCTTTGCCAAAGGCCCTCCAGGCCTTGGATCGGCGGTCGGACCTTCCAGAAGCGATCCTCCAGGACGTGGCGGCATTGTTGAAAGATCCGGAATCGTCCGTCAGGTACGCTGCGGTGGAGGCCTTGGGTGGGCGGCCGGACCTTCCAGAAGCGATCCTCCAGGACGTGGCGGCATTGTTGGAAGATCCGCAGTCGTCCGTCAGGCCCGCTGCGGCTGGGGCTTTGGGTCGGCAGTCGGACCTGCCAGAAGCGATCCTCCAGGACGTGGCGGAATTGTTAAAAGATCCGGACTTGTTCGTTAGGTCCGCTGCGGCTGGGGCTTTGGGTAAGCAGTCGGCCCTGCCGGATCTTCTTATTAAAATGGACTTCCTGTCTTTCAATAATTTATACGACGTTTTGGCCAGGAGAAGCTTTTCGGATCACCTGACATGGTATATTGAGGGTAACAACTTGAGCATTGATCTGCCGGAGGGAAGCAGGAACGTTCTTTTTGATGAGTTGAAGAGCAAAGTCCAAGAAGCGCAAGCATCTTTGAAGGTTCCCCTTACGGATTTATAGTATTTTTCATGTCTTTACTCAATAGGGGGTCCGGGGGGAGCGACTACTTTATACTTTGCTGTTTTGCCACCTAGATGCTTAGAATCTTGTCGAACTTTCTACGATGTACGAGCTACCCGCGCCGCCCATTCCATCGGTGGCTTGCTTTTCGGGTGCAGCAGGATGGCGTGACCTCGTATTTTCAACCAGATGCCCTGAGGGCTTTAGTGCCGGGCGTGCGTGCCTCGCTGGCAGCCTCGGTTCTCGGACGGCGTGAGAGGCCTAGTTGACAGAAAAGATCGTCCATGCTCGTCATCCCCTCGGTGCCGCCTTGAGTAAGTGTGTTTCCTTGTTCCAGGTGCCTTTTTTTGCTTCTGTTCAATAACAGGTCCGCTGACGTATTGGGGCGAAGCGGCAGGCCCCAAGATACGACAAACAGCACAAACGATGTCTACGACCCCCAAAGAGTCCCAGTCGAGGGTGCTGCTGGCGGTGATCAACCCCACGAACCAGCCTCCAACATTGTCTTCGTCCACGGGTTATTTGGTCACCCGTGGAATAACTTGGGCCGACGAAGCGGTAAAGGGCCATAAGCCTTTCCGGCCGCGGAGCCTTCTGCTGGGAGCGGTACTCGGTATGCGAATATTCCGGGGGTCACACCCGCCGCATCTGACAACGTAAACCAGGTCTTGGGACGAGCACCTATATTACCCAGGTCATACGCAAGGGATATAACGATAGCGTATAATTGATGTATTTTGTAGCTGCATTCGCTACGTAGATAAAAACGGTAATGTGGAAGCAAAAGTCCTGCTTCACCTTGGCGCCCGGGCAGGCTGCTGGGCCTCGCGGGACCATCTCGTCCGGGATGCCCGTGCGGTCCTCTGGGCCCCTCCGGGCCCACGGAGTCTCGTGGTCCCTGTGGTCATTTTAGTCCCGCCCGGCCGGGAACCACTTGTACGTCGTAAGGGCTGGGGAGCCCTTGAACCTCGTGCAGACTGGGCTCGCCAGCGCGTCCCGTGGGTCCCGGGTTGCCCTGCGGCCCCCTTTCGCACCGATTACCCTGCGGCCCTAGTGGTCCGACCTCGCGGCGAGTAAAGCATTGATCGATAAATGCTACCAAGCATCGATTAGTCAGCACGTCAGCCCAGGCTGACGTGCTGACTAATCACATAACCAATTGATTTGCGCCAGCTTCCTAACGCCTTTTTTTACTCGTTTCTCCGGGGTCGAGCCCTAACCTCCGTTACCCGTTGTCACTACGGCTGGCCAACCCAGGTAGGCAACCAGAATGGCGGGCCGAAGAAAGCATTTCTGCGCCGTGGCCGAGGGCAAACACGGCCCGATGGTCTCGCAGTCCTGGTAAGCGTGGGCTTTGCACGCCGGCAGCCGGCGCACCTTGCAATGTCTCGGACCCGAAAGAAGCTTGACGGACTTAGAATGGGATGCGAGATGGGCCAGCGGCGCAGGAGTCCACCACCAACCATCCCAACAGCCAATTTCAAGGGCTTCCAGACCTTCCAGGAGGCCATCGATTTCCTCGCGACCGCAGGGCACGCCACGTTTCACTTCGACCAAGGCCCCGCGAACGGGGCAGGCCGAGTGGGAGGAGCGGCTGCTATGAGACATACAAGGGGCGGGAAACCGGCACCCGGAGCTTTTGGAGGTGGGTTATGTGGTTGGTCGCTTCTCCACGTATGCCCACTGCCAGACCGAGCTGACTTGCAACCCCAGCAAGACCAAGCCCTTGGTGGATCACTACAGCGGCGCCTGCCACAAGTTGACGCCAGCAGAGGGGAGGCCCAGGCGTCGACGGAATGGCTGATGCAGAGGGACGGGCTGCGTGTGTAACCGGCGGTGAACCAGGGATGGGGCACGGGACAATGGGTTAGGCCGACACGGTGCAGCTAGCCAATGTATATTACAAAGAGTATATGGTGTGTGATGTGTTTTGACAATGTGGCTCAAGGATATGACAGGATACGAAGCAAATACATGTAGGACATTCGCTTGACCTCGCTACTCATCGTGCAGGTTGCTAACAATGGAATCGCCGTCTGCTCTCGAGGGCTCGCCACCTTCTCGCGAATCTGGAGAAGCCGACGGTGTCGCGTCGTTCGCCGGCTCCTCCTCCAGCCTTTTAGCGCCGGGCATGGGTGGGAGGAGGAAGAAAGAAGAAAAGAGACGTGCATCGGCTGGCCTGGAATCCGCGTCGTTATCACCGAAAAAGGCGCGGTCATCAGGGGCCATACCCCAATCAGCCGGGTCAATAGGCTTGGAAGCAGAAGGGGTCCGGGGAGCCGGGCTTTGCAAGCTAGGTGTGGTTCCCGAGTCGCCGCCGTCGTTTCCGGCCGCGGATGCGAGAGCGTCTGCCGGCAGCTCGATCAGGTGGCGTGTGTTCTTGTGGATTATGGGTCCGAGGTAGTGCGCTAGATCAGCCCAGTGGTAAATGAATCCGAGCTCAGGGGCGCCATCTCGATCAGGCGGCATGTGTTCTGGTGCATTATGGGTCCAAAGTAGTGCGCTAGATCAGGCCCAGTGGTAAATGAATCCGAGATCAGGGGCACCGGCTCGGGACTGTATGTCGGCGGCTTGCGTCTTCGCCGCCACGACACGCCACCGAAGCCGCCGCCGCCTTCGGGCAAGTTCGCAGCGCCCCTCCCTTGACTCTTGGGGAATTTGACCATCTGGAAATGGTACCGCCCGACCCGTCGGTCTACAACGAGCTGTGGCTCTATCTCCCCGAGAAACGGCAGTGGTAGGTAGGCGAGAGGCGCGAACTTTTAGCTTGGCGTCAATCAGCATTCGGATCTCGGGATCGACATGGTGAACTCGACAATACCACACGATATCCCTGCCAGCGTTGTCGGTCCGTTCCGGGTTGATCCCCGGGCGATCCAGCAGCCGGCGCGTGACCTCGTCCCGGCTGTCGCGCACGCTTGCCATCGGGGGAGAAAGCCCTTCGTAGTCGGGCATGTTGACGTCAAACTCGGGGTCACCAACCCCGCGATCAATAAGCCAGAGTGCCTCCGAAGTCCAGCCCTGGACGATGGCCCACATCAGTAAAGTCTGTCCATCAGTGTTGCAGGAGTTGACGTGGATGACGTGGTAGAGCTGAGCCTTGTGTGTCGGCCATTGGAGGCCGAAAGCCGCGTCGCACGGCGTCCACGCGTTGTCCGGATCCAGCTCCTTGATGATCCCAATGATGTCCTGGTCGGCGCGCACCAGCGACGGCAGAACCCCGTAGGCGTCCCGGAGAGCCGCAAATGACTGCCCGCTATGCGCTAGGAGAGCGCGCGCGATGTGGTTCTTCTCCTTGTGAATCGCGTGCCAGAGAATGGTCCTGCCCATCTCATCCTTGTAGCCAACACCAAGATCGGCTTGGCCCAACAGGATGCCCACCGAATCGATATCGCCATCCCGCATGGCTAATTCAAGCGGTGAAGGCCCTTGTCGTGTTGACCTGAGATTGGTGTCCACTCTGGGACAGGCGCACAGAAGCGCGACACCGTCCAGGAACCTGGCGTTGATAGCTGAAAGGAGAGGTGTTGCGTAATGGCCCGATCCCATGAACGCATTGACGTCGACCCTGTCCAAGGCGTAGCTGTTGCAGGCTGCTTTGACACATCATCCTAATTGCGACGTAGATCGGGGCACGGAATGAAAAAATCCAGACTGTTGGCCGCAACAAAGCCGATCGATAATAGAACACCGACACCCTCGTGGAAGGACAGCTCGATCGCCTTGTGAAGAATGCAGCCATTGACTCCAGTATTTCGGAAGGCATCAAGATCCACTTTCTTGCTCACCATACCGAGGAGTCTCCGAAGCATGCCTGGCTTGTGTTGCACAGCAATCATGCACAGGCGGGGAACCTCCAATTTGTACGCCTCGGGGATGTTGGCCAGTAAGTAGTCGAGTATCCTGTCGAGCCCGAAGGCGACGGCCATGTCCACTACCGTGCAGCCGTCTTTGAGCAAGTCCGATGTCAGGGAAAAGATGGTGTTCTCGGCCAGGACTAGCTGCCCGTCAACGTCCATATTGTCCGCTAGCAAAAAGGACGGTCTGGAGACAATTTCCATGGCGATTTGTTCGCGTCCGTTGCCCAATGCTAGTTGGAAGGCTGTAAAGGCCGCCTCCCCGCTCCAAAGCAACTTGTTGACGTCGTGGTCCAGTTTCTCATGCTGCAGAAGCAATAGTTTAGCGATGGAGTCGGACGCGCCCAAAATGGCGTAGGTGAGAGGCAGCCTGTTTTTGGAATCTGCGACGTACACCACCCAGGAAACATCCAGTAAGTTAAAAGCTAGGCTCTCAATGTTGTATTTGACAGCTTCGTGCAGCAGCGTGGTCGTTTTCTGAGGGGCGCTAAACTCGTTATATGTCGGCTGCCCCGACTTTAAGCGATTGATGTGGTCCCAAAATGCAGCTACTGACCAGGCAGCCACGACATTTTGACCTTTGGGTCCCGGGTAGCGCAAAATGTCGCTCTGGATAATCCCTGAAGCCTCGGCAGTAGCGATATGCGCAAGCCAATGCCTTACGGAGTAACCGAGAAAGGGATAGGCCAAAAACGGACGCTGGGCAGAGTCATCCGTATTGCTTGTCGGGATCACAGAGCGCCGGGCCAAGTGGACGTTCCTGGATGGACGGTTCCAGAGGGGAGCCAGCGGCTTTTCCAAGGCTATTAGGTATAGCAAGCAGGACATTGCCAGCATATGGTTGCTTTCGCCTAGCAGGCGGTCGGGAGATTTGCCTTGGACGCCATCGAGCATAGCGAAGCCGTTACTGACGAGGAAGTTTTGCACGGTTTGATGGGTTAGCTGAACTCCCGACGAGGTTTCCTCCGCCAAGCCGGCCGATAAGGACCGCAGCTTCTTCCGCATTTGCCCGTCGGTCTGCACAGGCCCAAGGTCTTCCCACTCTTCGAGGGTCCTGGATGCTGTGCCGGGGTCACCATGGTAGTTGAATGCATGCCGAAGCTCCGAGATGCTCAGATTCTCTCTGGTGTAGCAGATGATTTGGAATAGCCGGCTGGAGTCGGGACCGCTTTTTTTGGATAGTTTTCGGGTAAGGCTTTCGTAGAAATTGTGGAGCTCGGGCGGGATTTTTTGGATGTATTCCAGTATTTGTTGCAGTGTTTGGCTTTCGCTGTAAAGCAATGTGATGTGCGGAAGAACAATAACGACCCAAAGGAACACTTGACGGGCCCTGCTTTCGAGCTCCTGGCGCAATGCTCTGAACTCGTCCGAGTCGCTTACGTGCCGGTGCAGTGCCTGGTTGATATAGGTCGAGATATCGCTGTCGTTGGCCGATTCGATAACAATTTGCTCGCAAATTTTTGGGGCAATGATGGGGTAGTGGCGGCAGGCGAAGCAGATGCTGAGTCGAAACGGATCCGACGAGGACCCGTCGTAAGCGCGTGAGAAAAAGGAAACAAACCGGCGGGCTTCCATCTCGCCACACTCGTCCAGCGCATCAATGTAGATTGAAAGATTTGTATGTTCCAGGAGGTCCGGGATCGTGCTTGATATAAGTACGTCCTCGAGGTCTTGGGTGCGCTAGGACCATACCGAGCTTGTCTCCTCCCGATATTTGTAATATTGCTTAACGAGCGCCCGGATGGCCTGCGGATATAAGTCGCCGATCTGGTGCAGCAGCGCCCGAAAAAGTCCAATAGGGGACATTTGAAGACCAGTGCCCCGGCTATAGAAGAAGAAAGTGATATTTAAGGTGGATGCGGGCGTTGATCTTTCGAGCTGTCGGACAAGGACTTTATAAAGGTTGACTTTCCTGACCCGGGCTTTCCCTTGACCCACAGGAGACCCTGGCCGTTGGAGCGCCATTGATGATAAACGGGGTGGTCGACGATCCATTTGCATGTGCCCTCGGCTGCGTTCTCGATGTCTGCACCGCGGTGCTTCATTTCGGGGAACGACAAGGTTTCCACGCAGCCTATGGATTTGTTAGATGGAAGGACCGCGTATATAAGGAATTCGTTGAAGCGCAGCGTGAGAAGGTGTTGGCGAAGAAGGGGTACGCATTGATGAAAATGTTGTCGAAGCGATTAAGGAAACAGGAAAAAGATCGCGGGGGACAAGTAGGGAGTGCAAGAGTAGGGAGGGCTGGCGTCGAACCTGCAAAATCTAGGGCGTCGCTTGCGCTCGGTCCAGTGTTGGGTTGGCCGTCCTCGTCCTTGCGAAGCCATCTCCTCAGCTCGCCGAGAACACGTCGGTAGCCGGTGTCGTGCGCGCTGCCAAACCTAGCCATGTCCATGTAGTTTGCCGGGACGGGCAGCTGTGGGTAGCCGCTGATCTTTGCCGAGTCCTCGTTCACAACCATGCCTATGCCGACGACCTCGTGCTCCTCGAAGAAGCAGGTGAGCTTGAAGGCCGTGTTCTTGCGCAGCCATGTGCCGAAGGCAGCCTCAATGTCCACAAGGGCCTCCGAGTCCCGCTGGAGTAGCCGAATGATGTCAACATTGGTTCGGGTGCCGGACGCCTTGAGGATGCGGGCGACTCCGAACCACGGTGAGGTGTCCCCAGAAAGACGACACCGAGTATTGTCTGGTGCAGCTGCCTCTCATGTGCCTCAGCTGCCAACTCGGAGATGCAAAGGGCCTTTTTCGCGACCAGCCCGCCAAGACTGTGCACAACTAAGATGATTGGTCGCGTCGTCTGGGGGTCGTTAATGAGGCGAGGAACGAATCGAGGAGCCCTGCCGTTGGAAGTGTACATACCGACCGATCCTCTTCTCTGACGGCAGCAATGCCACTGATCAGGGTGGCGGCATGGTCCCGGATGTTGTTCTGGCCGGCCGGCCCGAGGAATTTGACGACATCGGCATTGCAGCCAAATGACAGGATCCGGGCAGTTGATATGTCGCGTGCCAGGAGTTGCGTAGGCCAGTAGACCGGGGTCTTGTCGTGGGTCGTGAAGGTGCGGTACGGATGGCCGGTGATGCCGTGGATAAAGACAATGTCAACACTGGCTTCCGCCGGGCTGTGGAGCACCCGAATCCCGAGATGCTGGTCGCCGGGGAATAGATCGTCCTTAGTATTCTTTTGGCTGGGCAAGCCGGCTGACGGCCAAGGCCGCTGGGGTGTTAAGGCGCGACATCTGTGCACCTGAGGTGGTGTCCAGGGGCGCGCTGGTAACGACCAAGTCTAGCAGCTGGGCGCCGGGGGGTTGGGAAGATGGCCTCCTAGTTCCCGGCGCGACGGGACGGGCTGCGCCGGTGTCCGCTGGCTGGCTCAGAATGGGCGATCTGCCGGGATCGAATTGATGGCGGCCGTCGAGGAAAATGGATGCGACGGGTGCGCCTCTCAATTTTGCGGCGAGATTCGATGAGGCGACGCGGGACACCTTTCAGCTCAGGATGCGGACCAACCGTGGGCAAGCAGTAGCCAGGAGGCCCGTCACACCCCCGGTCCCCCGCCAGCATCATTGGAGCAGCCAATATGTTGCCCGGTCCCCCAAAGTCGCCTTTGCTTGACGTGCATGCTGACCAGCGCTTTTGCACAAATGTGCAAAATGGCGCTTTTGGTCGAGGATATGATGTGCGCAAGCCCAACTTCACAGCCTCCGGAGACGTGCAAAAAAACAAGTCACAAAGATTACAAGACACGCTAGAGAGGCACTTTTAAGTTCACAATACCATCTGGCTGGGCGCGTCCAACACCGTTCACCCACAGCCCGGGTACAGTGTTTCCTACGACCAGGCGTCATGGTGTCGCGGCGGAAGTGGAAGTGATGGCCACCAGTAGAGGAGGGAAAGGAGCACCGCGCTGGCGATGATGGCGGCAGAGCCCTCATCCCAGGTTTTCGAAGAAGATCTGGGTGTTGCACGCGGTGCAGGTTTTGATTAGTCAGATGCACGGACGTGTTGGGCAGGACGCGGTGCAGGCAAATTTTGCGGGAAATCTGTCTAGGCGGACATGGGGCATTATCAGACAAACAGGACAATCAATCAATCCAATCAGATCAATTCACACTCGTTACACTGTGCAACAACCTATATAGTCATCCTCGAAAAAAAAAAAAAACCCCAAGTCTGGATTGAGTGCCAGCCCTGAGCTGCCGCCGCTTCAACCTGAGCAGGGGGCGGCACAGGGTGAGTCACAGGTGATCAGCCTGAGTAGCACTTGGCATCGTTTCAGCGCTCGGGTAAACTTGCCGCAAGTCAAACGGGACACACATCTGCTTCCAGGCTCCAGGCGCACCTGCCAAGCGTTGTCCAGGCTCCAGGCGCACCTGTCAGGCGTTGCTTCCAGGCTCCAGGCGCTGTCTCATATTTGCTTGGACATCCAAAGTGCTGCTGCAGGGGCGGCCACCAATCGAATCGCATGATGCAATTTGTTCTCCTACTAAAGAGCATCGGAACAGGTTCAGTTGTACGGGAAATCGTTCGGCGCAGCCGGAAAAACGCAGCCGAGCGCGACTGGTGGAAGGAGCAGAAGCCCTCCACGTGTACCGCGCCTGGAAGCTCGGGTACGGCATCTCCGAACTACCGGAACCCAACCTCTACCCCGGCCGCTGCTGGGGCGGTACCTCGCCATAAAGACCGGCCACGGCGACTTCGCCGGGTACCATAGGAGGTTCGAACACGCCGACGCACGCCTGCGGTGCGGCCGCTGCAGAGAACTGCCCCAAGTCGGTCGCCAAATGGCAGGGTTGGCCCGGGGAACTGCAACATCGGCCCAACGCCCGCGAGCGCAAAGACTACCTCTTCTCCGCATTCCAAATTCCGGACCAATTTGCCAACTTCGCAGCCCTCACAGGCTGCTTCGGCACATAACCGCGGTAAAACGCGCGACTCACCGCCCTATAGGGTTTCCCACCGAGACTTCTGCTCCAGTCAAGCCGGCACAAGCGTGCCGTGGGTTAGTCATCCCCTCGCGTGATTCTAGGTTGCGAGGTCGTAACTGTATATTGTCACCTTGACTCGCTTCGTCTGAAAGGTAAATAGATAGCCTAGCTAAACGCGCCGGGATGCCCTTCGGGGGGCTGCCGTCGGCCCGGCGTTAAAATAAACTACTACTGCTTATAGCATAAGGAAGGAAAGGAAGGAATCGTCAATCCAGCCCCTGCGGAATCCACACGAAATACCAGAGAAGGGTTGGTCACGCAACCTGTCACGTTGCCCCTGGCCGATTCACCCATGGCGTTGCCACTGCACTCCCAGGCCGTCTACGGGCGAGAGATCGTCGTCCCTTGCGAGAGGATGGACCTGCATCTCCTCTAGCACAACACCGGGAAAATCTACATTAAGCCTCTTCCGCGACTTCTTTTAGATACCGGTTTTTGGGCTAAGTATCTGACGTGTCCTACCGGCTGCGGATGCTAGCGCGGTTTTAAACTCCTCCATCCTGTCACGCCTCTCCGCACTCCACCCGGGGCTCCGGCCGGTAGCGGACCGGCCGGCAGGCAACACCCGGGATATCCTTTGGTTTACCGTTGCCGGGTGCACTTTCGTTAACGTATATAGGCCTCCAGGGGACCCTTCGGAACCCTCGTTGGACCTTTTATTGCGATGGCGCCCAACGGCAAAATGCATTATAGCTGGGGACTTTAACGCAGGGTCCCCGGCGTGGAACCCGGCCAGGGGTAATAGGAATAGGGGCCAGGATATAGCCCAATGGGCTAACACCTATAACCTTCTCCTATTCACCGACCCAGGCCAACCTACGCATAACGAAGGGGGTGTTTTGGACCTTACCTTTTCCAACGCCCCTTTAGCAACAGCGGAAATCGACCTTTTGCTAGCAACTAATTCGGACCACCGCACGATACGGATCGAGGTCCCTAACCCTAACAACTCCGTTCTGGATTGCCGGCGGGTTACGCTGCCAGACGATAAACTACCGATTTTCGCAAACGCGGTAGCAACGGGGGCCCTGCGGCTCGATATGGACTCTGCCGTTCATGCGTCGCACAGCATCCATCGGGCTTGGTCTGCTGATGCCCGCCCCGTGCGCCGTGGAGCTTGCGGCCTCTCCCTCCGTCGTCCTGGTTTGGGAAATCCCGGGGCGTGCGGGCCAGATCACGTAATTACATCAGCTCCAGCATCCAGTCCTCCATCTCAAGCCCATATTTCTGCCGAAGCAGCTCTGCCGCCGTAAGTCCCAGATTGTCCCGGATATCCATCCGGATGCCTTGCTGATGTAAAATCATCGCAATCCGCTGGAAGCCAGTCAAGTCTGGGCGGGTGTGAGCCACGAGGTGCAGCGCAGTCCTGCCAGCAGCGTCGACCACGTTGATGTTCTTCGCAGCTTTAGCCAGAAGCTCGATGCAGTCGATCAGGTTGTCGCGCCGTGCCGGCTCCTTGATATGGTGGTTTTTTAATTTGAACGCGAATTTAACAGCCCCGAGTAGTGGTGTATCTCCGTTGTCATTCTTTGCGTCTGGATCGGCGCCCCAGGCGAGAAGAGTGGCGACGAGATCGGGGTGGTGGGGTTGAAAGACCAAAGTAAACACGCTGCAATGGACTAATAACAAGCGTGCCCATGGCAAGGCACCGAGTTAGCAATATAAATGAAGAAAGCCGGGAGTTAATACGCTGGGAAATTTACGAGCGTTGTTGCCATAATTGCTAGTGGCGGTCACATCTGCGCCGCGCTCGAGAAGAAGATTGACGACTTTGACACCCGACTCTGTTCCTTGTACAGCCTTGAGCAGTGGTGTAGACCCATTCTCGTCAGTGGCGGCCACTTCTGCACCACTTTCAAGGAGAGCTTTGACAATATCGAAGCTCGGATTTTGCCGCCATACAGCCTTGTGTAGGGGTGTACACCCTTCCTTGTCCGTGGCGGTAACGTCTGCGCCACGTTCGAGGAGGAACTTGACGATGTCGAGACTCGGGTTGTCTTGCCCTGCAGCTTTGTGCAGGGGCGTGTCACCGCTGCCCTCCTCGTGCGTATTGATGTCGATTCCCCAGTCCCGCCAACGCTCATCCAGCCAAAATTGCACGAGAATCAGGTCTTTCCTTATAAGGGCTGCAAAGAGCACTTTTGGAATCAGCTTAATCCCGTCTTTGGGGACTTTGGCAAGGAGTAAGTCGACAAGCCACGTGAACTCTTCCTTGGGTCGGACCTCGGGCCCATAGGTCAGGTACAAAAGTATGTCGACAAGTAGGCCGTCCTGATACCCGAGTTGGATGGCGAACTCTACCAGTTCACGGGACTTGTTAAAGTCAAAGGACCTGATGAATTCTCGCATGGTCTCATTTGACACGGCAGCACCTCTGTTCACCGCCCATTTGAACCAATCAAAACCACCACTAGCCAAAGTCACGGATGCCTGCGTTTTTAATTAGCATGGGTGAACTATTTAAAAGGATAAAGGAGCAAATATGTAAAGGATAAACAACGTACAAAACTCTGGACGAAATACATATGTGTAAAAGAGACCATGTTGATGTCGAGGCCACGGCTGATTAGGAGGTCAATGGCAGCAGCGTTTGTTTGGTTAATGGCTTCATCGCATGTTTGGTCGGTGTCATGCTCGATGTTGGTCCGTTCCGTGGCGTCATATCTTTTTACAATAAGGTTGCAAGCAGGGCCATCATCGCTGAATTCGTCGCCGTGTTCGAGAAAGTATCTCCGGTTGGGGTCCGCACCAGAGTCGAGCAGTAGGTGCAAAAGGCCGATACTTAATGGAGGGTCCTCCAGATTGTTGCCGATGAGCGCAACGTGAAGCGGCGAGAGGAGCGCGCCGTTGCGGTCCGAGTCGGCGTTGACGTCTGCGCCGAGGGTGAGGAGGAGGCACACAATGTCGGTGTGGCGTCCTCGGACGGCGGCGTGGAGGGCGGTTTCGCCGGAGTAGGACCAACTGGGGTCCCTTCCGTAGACACTGTTGACGTTTATGTTGGGGTTTCGCAGCAGAGCAGATGTTACCCCGTCCAGGTCGCCTGCGCACGCGGCCTCGTAAAATTGGCGAGCATCGGGGTCAACCGGGCCATTAAAACGACTAATCCGGCCCTGACGATCGAACACCTCTTGAAAAGTCATTGCCTGGTGGGGTGTGGTCTGGACACGGCGGTAGCCACCCTCCACTTTGCGCGACAAGAAAGGGTTTTAAAGGGATTGCGGTGTGTTGTGCGCTTGCGATGTCCATGAGCAATGGGGCAACCTGAGCCTGGGCTACATATAAGGGCACGCCCTTTCCTGTTTGCTACTACCCAAACGTCTTCGTTTCTCTCTCATCTTCCAAAATAACTCCTTTCAGCCACCTACTGGTAGTCTGCCCGTAGTCACAAGCAGTGCGATTTGAGTGAACCTTTGCTAAATGTACGACATTGTGTCAACGCAGTCGAGGGCAGAGAAATTGGTGTAGCAGGAAGATGATATTCGGAGTAGGTTGGAGGCCGGAGGCCTGGCCCTGCAGAGATTTGGGATATCTCTGTGCGGGATCCACCTCGTGGAGCCTCCGCCCTTATCTGACGATAAGGGTCTCCAGTCCCAACTTCTCTATCTACAGTCAAGGCCATACTGGCCGCGACAAGATTGGCCCCCAAGACCTCGTTTACCAACAGTTGCGCTTGCAGGAGCAGTAAAATATAGGGCCGTCCCTCAGATGTGCGGTCAGGCAACAGCGTGGTTTTCCCACGGACGTAGTTCGTTGGAGCTCCGCGCGGGATGGTAGCGGCGTTCGCGGTGCTGAAATTACGGCTGGTCGTTGTAACGATATTGTCGAATCGGCGGGGAAGGAGGGTCATCGGCAAAATTTTTGGCCTGGGACGGTAGTAGGGGCGGGGGAAACGGCGGCGATGGTGGCCGCCGACCCGGTGCATTTGGATAGCATCGCCCGAAAGCACGGTCCTCGTCGGCGTGCTTTGGGGAGCAGTGTTTGTGCAGGGCACCTTTGGCAGGAGAGGTACATCGTGGATCGGATTGTTAGGGCGCCCAGGCATAATTTAATACATAAGCTGTGTTAAATGACGCAAAGTGATATGGCACCTATGCTTAACGCACAGATTACAAACAACTCGTTTCGCAGAAATTGATTGAAACAAATTGCTCCACATCCAATTCGACTCTTTTCCCTTTTTGCAGCCTCATTTTTGTCAAGCGACGCGGATATGCCGCAATAATTCTTTAGGCCGTCGATTTAAGCTTGCTATGCTTCGACGCAGTCCAATTGAGCGCAGACAAGCCAGTGCCCGGCAACACTGTAAACAAACCATTGGAAAACACAGCAGACGAGCCAGCGCCAAAGAATACGTTGCGATACATTAGAGCGATGCCGTCTATTCCGCCAATTCGCCGTTGGCATTGCAGCTGGCAAACCCCATTTCGTGCTCCGTTACCTTTTAAAAGGGAGTGTTACAACCAGCGTTTCTGCTCCTAAGGTAGGGCACCTCAGGGGTGGACTGGACAGTAATTTCTGGGATCGCGTCAGGGGACTGGGGTCTAGAAGACAACGGTTTGCCTCCAGGAGTACTGGAGAGCTGACTTAGGTTGACTGATGCCGAGGCCTCAGTCAAAGCTATCTACTGTTTAAGGAAATCCTTCCCTTATATAACCTCGTCCTAAGCTGTTGTAGCCAGTGCTGCGTTTTTCTGATTTGTGTGATCTGGTTGATCCGTCCCAGATCCGCCAGATTACTTAGGCCGTGATCGGCAGCCACGACGGTGACCGCCACGGCCGTGGCGGAGGTACGAGCAGTGCTGCAGGGGGGGGTTAGGTACCGGTAGGGATGACCCCCAGTTGGCCACCGTCCGCCAAAAAGCTCAAACTGTGTCAGAAGCGGGGTTTTCGCCGCTGTTTTGGGGGGGAGGGGCATCCAGTCGGCTCTCGATACGACACAACATCATCGACCTGCATCTGCACGTTAAAATTAGCCCAATTTATTACAAAAAAGATGTCTTTTGATTCCCAGGCAACGGAAGTCGACGGCGCCGTTGTTGATACTATTCCCAACTCCCAAACAGACTCCCAGGCGCCAGATTTTGGTGTTGACGATCCCGATAGCCGGCCGGGCGATACCCAGGCCGGCGAGGGCCCTTCCCGCAAGCGGAAACGAGGCGACGGCGGCGAGCCGGTTCGAGTATCTTGGTCTAGCGAGAAGACCGCCCGGCTAATCAGCCTTTTCCTCGACTGCCACCGCGAGGGCCTGTTCAAGAGCTCGAAAAAAGTCAATTTCAAAAAGGCCTGGGAGCGCGTGCTGGCGGCGGCGACCGAGGAGTGGCCTGCCTTGAAGCTGTCGACCCAAACGATCGCCAACAAATACGATAACGAACGGAGGAGATATGTCGCCTGGAAGTCATGGGTTAGCCTATCGGGTAATACCTGTGATCCGGAGACGGGCGCTTGCGA
>JNVV01000058.1:182513-193974 GCA_000733355.1 Falciphora oryzae
TCAACGCTTTGAGTTTCTCCGCATCGCCCGCGGCTTGGGATCATCGGAAGAGGCCGAGCTTTGGGTGGCATTGGATGAGGAAGGTCGGGATGCGTATGTATCCGAGGCTCGGGAAGCTAGTTGACGTTGTTGTTGGCGTTGTTGTTGGCGTTGTTGTTGGCGTTGTTGTTGGCGTTGTTTTTAACGTTATTTTTAGCATTATTTTGTGCCTGTAAGATAGCAAAAAGCGTGATCCTACGCAAAGCTTTGCCACCGGGGGTCCTTTCTATCAACGTCGCAAGCGCCCGTCTCCGACCTACCTACCCTACCTACCCAACTTACCCTACCGCCAACAACTATCGCTAACGACTATTGCTAACAACCCTTCAATTCCGCCGTTTTTGCTATATTTGATTTGATCTACCAACCCGGGCGTTATAGTGCGCGGCCATCCTTTCCGCGGACCTCAAACGGATATAATCCTGGTGCAAGTCCTTCAACTTTCGCCGGCAAACCTCCCGCGCCCGGGAGAGAATCTCTGGATCCGATTCCTCCAATTGCCAGTCCCCTGCCCGGCCCGCCAACGCCAGATTATGCAAAGCAGTTACCGCGTATACAATCTTCACCTGGGTACTAAAGCTGTACTCTGCCGGTGCGTTCCTAACAATCCTCCAGCGCCTTTTTAGTAGCCCAAACGCTCGTTTAACCATCATCCTCGACCGGGAATGGCGTAAGTTGAATAATTCTTTCCGGGTAAGCGGTGGCGCCACCGCTTCCCTCCAATCCTGCAAATGATACCTAATGCCCGGGAAAGGCATGACGATGCCGGGCCTGGTTCCAAAGCCGGCATCTGCTAGGTAGTATCTTTCCCGTGGTATCCGGAACCCTTTGTTTAGTGCCTCCCCTAACAAGGTCGAGTCGTTCATAAAGCCCTCAGCGCCGGCTAACACGTAGGTGAACGCCATGTCAGATTTGACTGCCGCAAAGACGTTTTGCGTCACCCTTCCTTTCCGATTAATCCATGGCTTTTGCGCTGTGCCTTTGATGAAGGCCGAGACGTGCGTGCCGTCGATCGCTCCGATACAGCCGCTTAGACCCGCGGCAACTGCCGAGTCGAGTTCGATCCCCGGGTCCAGCCACCCATCGGGAGGTAAGCGTACTACTGCTAGGTGGAACCGTTGCATGCCAACTAGAACCTCATGGAAGACCTCGCTGACCGTGCTTTGGGCGATTGCAAATAGGTGCGAGGCGGTCCGTTGGGAAGCCCCCTGCGCGACGATCAACATGAAGATCATCAGCTTATGGGCAGGCTCTTGGTACCGGGTGCCTTGAAATCCAGCGTTGGTAACAAGCCAGTCTAGGAGGAAGCTAAACTTCTCCTTCGACAAGCGGAACAAGCTGTAAAAGCGAATTTCGTTGCCTTCCAGGAGATCGCGGGCGATACCGGCGGCATACGAATAGCCACCGGCATGAACGAGTGCCCTCGAGAGAGGGTGACGGCGGCGTTGGTCCAGCAGTAGGTTCATCTGGCGCACGCCCTCTTCCTCCCCGCAAAATTGCGCTAAATAAAGAATAAGGATAACAGTAACTATTATCGTCACCTTAGCGTTATCGGGATTGGGGTCCATGGCGGGCATATTGGGAATAGCTTCCTTTTTGCTAATAGATTTGCAAAAACGGATACAGCAACGCGGCCACGGCGCCGCCGCCACGCCCATTTTCGTATCGTGATCGAAGCAGTGCAAGAACAAGGGCCTGAGCCAATTTTGACTGTACCGCTAGTACAAATTAGGCTTAGATTTGGCCTGAAACGCCTCCTCGCAAGCTGGGTACTTCATCTAACCCCTGTCAGTCCTCTCTCATCGTGGCGGACACTGAAAACCTTGTTTAGGTGCGGGGTTCCAGCCAAAAACGGTTAGGCCTGTCGAGATAAAATGAAATACCCCTGTCTCTTGGCGTCCGCCACGGTGGTGGCGGACACGACCGTGGCTGCCGATCACGGCCTTAGAGCAGCCGTGATCTGTCTGATCTGTCTGTTTTGGCACAGATCGCACAGATCACTTTCTGGCTTACCTAATCCGTATCACGTGACTTGTGGACCGTCTGCGGGTGCGGGTCAGGACGCCGCCCTGCGTCTGCCCAACAAGGCACGCCGCGCCATCACAGCCGGGGCGGTTGGACACAGCCGGGGCGGTTGGACACAGCCGGGGCGGTTGGACACAGCCAGGTCGCGTGCAGTTTGTCCCTACTCACTGGTCCCCAGGACGCCGTCCACCAGGGGATAGGGGGAGCCGGGGGGCGCGCGCCGGAGGCCGGTCGGCGGCAGCGACGGTTTAAGACCTTCGTTGCCCCTACCGACAGACATGCCGATGCCCTCATCGACGTCCTCGCTCCCTGTCCCCGTCAGATGTGCATTTGTTTTATGGTACATGTGTACAAGTTGGGAGAAGAAGGATAAACAGGCAGGACGAGGCCTAGCGCGGCCCCCCGGCTCCTCGCTCGAGGGGGGCCCAAAGTCGCACAGTAGGAGATCGTACCGCCCGGTCTCGGGTCTCGTGGTCCCAGCCGCGTGGTCAGCCACGTCACTCGCATCACGCACCGTGGGGCTTGGTCGACCCACTGGCAGGCGGCTGTGTGTCGCCGCCGTCGCCGCCGGGAGCGGGATCGGCTACATCGCGGCCGCCGGCTTCGTCCTCAGAGGCGACGGGAAGGGGGGGTTCGTCGCTGGGAGCACCGCGCTGCTGCTCCCAGTACCGCTTGAGGTCGTCCCTCAGGGCGTGCGACTGTTCCCTCGCGCGGTCCTGCGCATTCCTCATCCCCCTCCGGCCATCCTCGAACGCCTGGTGAGAGTCTCGAACGTGCGCCGACGCGTAATGATATTGGTGGTACTCGAGCTTGCCATGCTGGGATGGGGATGGAAGAGCATAATGCGCGAAGAACTTGCAAGTCGCGCCGTCCGTGGCAAAAGTTGTGACCTCGGCATGGCCCGGTGGATCGGGCTTCCCGATGCGGGAAAGGGCCTGGTTTCTGGCATAGACAAGTGCTGCGCCGTCGTAGGCGCCCTGCATCGTCGCCTGTTCCGCGTTATTCCCAAATCCACCGGCAAAACGGGGCAGCGCCAAGGAGGAGGGCCTATCCTTATAAAGGACGGCTCCCCGGATTTCGTCGAGTGGGAAAGGTTCGAACTCGCGTTTCTGAAGGCCCTCGACGAAACCAGGCCGTGGTGCAGAAAGGTCCTCGTTGAAGCCGACATTTTTCGGGAAGGCCGTAAATTGCTGGTTGAACACCTGGTGGTAGCCACAATAATCCGTCAACACCCGTTTGGCCATATGGACCATTATCGACGTTTCGTCGCTGCCCACGTCGGTGGCATCGACGAAATCCCTATAATTTGATGGTGAGGAGGGCGGGGTTACGCGGGACCTAGCGTGCCGCTCGCGGGTAGCCTCGAGGTTGGTAGGCGGCGCCGAATAGAATGAAGCGAGGATTCCATTCTTGTAGGCCTGGTCAGCAAACCCACTTGTCGTGGTATAGATGGGCTTGCTTGTTGTTGTCGTCGTCGACGTCGGGCCCGACACCGTCTTCTTGGACCCCTTGCCTGCCATCTTGTCGAACAGGGCCAAGTTCTTTCGTGTCAACCGCGCCCTCGCAGGCAGTGGTGCACCGCCCTCGGATATCGCGCTCCATCGCCTCTTCGTGGATTGCGGCAGGCCGTCTTGGGGGCCGTCTTGGAGACCGTCTTGGGGGCCGTCTTGGAGACCGTCTTGGGGGCCGCCTTGGGTGTCGCCCTGCGGGGGCTCTGCACCTGAGGAATTGGCCTGTCCGTTCCCTTTAAAAAGGGATCTTCGATCGTTCATGGCGAGGGGATAACAAAAGCCGAAAGGGCTGGCCGATAGCAGGTGTTTCGTTTGGTCGCAGGCAGTAGTGAAAAATCTGCTGGTCGAGGCGACGGCACAAAAATCCACACCAATTTTGGGCGAGGCTGCAAGGGCGGCCGGTTATGAATGAATAAATCATCCAGCGCTTTTGCACTGCATCCGGGGAATGCTTTGGCACTTTTGCGAGCATTCCCGACCCCGTGGCATCTTTGTTCGTTTAACCGATTGTCCATTGTTTCGTTCTAACCCTGCGAGCTGTGGCAAAGCCGGTCGCCCGCAAACGTATCCACGTATCCATGCCCTTTATGGTCGGGAAGTTTATGGTGCCCGAGTGGCCCGTCGCCTGGATGACGTGCCGCGGGTGCGGCGTGCGCGTCTCGGTCGTGCCGTCGGGTTTCGTGCGCTGCGGCGTTGGCGTCCGGCACCGGGGCGGGTACTGCTCGAAGGGGGTGCTGTTGACCTCAATCTCAGCGCGCTCAAACCAAAACAAACGTCTGCTCTGACAGCTCTCCGGCGCTGCGCATCGAGACAGCTTCGCCGTCCATGATACCGTGAACGTCTGGAATAAGATAGTGAGCATATGCGCACGACGAAAAACAGTCACTTTCGTCCTGAGACTGGGGCATGATTTGAACTTACAACATTCTCCGACCAAAATGTACTTAGACTGGATCTGGCGCAGGACAAAAGGGACTTTTGACCCGTACAGGACGCACACGAGGTCTCCTGGCCTGACCCAGCATTTTCCTTTGCCCATGTATCCGTTTGCGGTGATAAAGAATTGGTGCCGGCAAGCGATGCTGAGCGAGACCGCTACCGCCTCGGTGACGGCGGTCGGGTAGTCGCTCAGCTGCGGATTTGGGCCCCAGTCCAAGAACGCATCGAGGCAGTGGTCTCGATACATGCGTGTTGTCTCGTGCTTCCGGTAGCACCCAAGACACGCAACCTCTCGGAACGCGCTCCTCTGGTCATAAAGCAGCGGGCCGTATGGATTGTTGCCATCTCCGTCAGTCCACTCTCGCCACGACTTCCAACCATCCCGGATGCCTTGCAGGCCTGCCTGAGCCGCCATAGATGGAGCTATGGTCGCGCCTTCCGTCCACTGGAAATCGGCTGGAGGTAGTTCGGTGTCTGGGAGCGGAACAATTTCAATGGTGTCGAAGGCGATGCCTAGCACCGCGAGCTCCCGATCATTAGAAAGAAACCAAACGAGCGGAGGGAGTCCCGCCGCAGCATCGTCACACTGCGGCCTCCTCGAGTTGAGATGGATGAATTCTGACTCCCCATAAAGTTCGTCATTTGATGCATCCGAGTCCCACCGAGGTACCCAGGAAGGCAGGTTTGCAAGAGCAAACTCGGTCAAGAGCTCGTCGTCTAGCAACGGATCCTCAATCTTCTCCTTTTTAGACTTGGACGGATCTCTTACCCCGGCAGCATATGCTTGGGAGGTTCTCTCGAATAGGTAGGCCTTCAGGTTGACCGGCTCCACATGCATACCGAACATCTGCAGAGACGCCGCCATTAAGCTGCTCAGGAATTCGTATTCCCGAGTCCGCCCCGCCCGGCAGGCCGTTAGGAGGTCGAGACTCGAGTGTCGGAGGATCAGGTCGCGGGCCAGTTGCTGCTGGGGCATCGGAGCGGGGATCTTATAATCCACTTGCACGGGCAAGTCCTTCACGAACCCGCCTATTCCAAAGACGTGGTCGCGAATATCCGTGGCGCGGCGGAAGCGGCTGCGTAGCAGACCGGTCAGGGCAGGTATGTCGATGCCGAGTTGCTTCTGAAGGCAAAGCGTCGCGAGCGTCATGGCTCCGTCTCGGGCGTACCCCCGGACGGTTTGGTAGTTGATGAGCTGCGTCATGTCGGACGTGTCCCACATGGTGCCAAACAGGAGAAAGACGGCGAGGGTGGACCACAGGGTGCCATAGCGGCCGCAGCAGAGGAGAGGATTCAGGCCTAGGATGACCTCTTGCATGATCCAGACCCGGGTCCAGTAATCCCTCTGCATCAGCTTGCCGAGGGCGGCCAGATGCGGCGTGAACTCTGCCGAGCTTGCAACATCTAGCCACCCTTGTTCATGTGTTTCCAGCCGCAGAAGAAGCTGCATGGCGAGATGGCTGTCGTCTTCCTCGTCTCCGAGCCACATGAGGACGGTAAGGGCATCTTCGTATATCGACCGCATCCGCGCCACCTGTTGGTTGCGCTCCTCGACGTCGGCCTGGTTGATGCAGATGGCGTCCACCCATAGGTACATGTTGTGCGACTCGTGCCGAAGGCCCTGGAGCGCACCGTATAGATTTGGCGTCACTGGGAACCGTGTGCCGTTGAGCTGGACGGCCGTCGCGCCCGTTGGATCGGGCGGCCCCCATACATACGAGAGGGCTGCGTACAGGCACCTCACCGTCGAGTTGGTGTGTATCAGGTGGCAGCTAACGGGCGCGGCACGGTCGCTGCTGGGAAGGAGCACCACGAGCCTGCTTTCCTGCTTGGCGGGATCGAGCTGACGATAGGGGTATGCAGATTCGAACATGGTCGGGGTGACTGCTTGGTATATAGCGTGGATGATATTCCGATCGGTCACGGTCGCTTCCGCTGCGAGCTTCACAGAATCGGATTTATCTTCCATGAGCTTGGCAGCAGCCTCGTAGATGTGCACCTCCTCAAAGTGAAAAGCTACAATCAACTTGATGAAAGCCTCTTGAAATGGCCTGCTTTGTCTGGACGCGGTCGTGGTTCGATAAGACTCGGTGAGATCTTCGTACGTCTTTTTCGCCAGGCTCATCATTCTCCTCGCTCCATCCACTTCGTCCTCATCGGCGCCCTGCTCCCGTAGTTGCTGAACACGAGCGAGGAGTATCCCCCCGAAGAACTGGTCCGCTGATAGGAGGGCAATGCAGCCTCCTTTTAACCAATTTTTGAACACCGTGATCGCGGCATCGGGTAAGTCGTCGTCATCGAACCGCGAAGTCGCAATCCTCAAGAAAGCCACGAACTGATTGTCTTGTGCATTACTGTCGGGCATTTTTGTGGAAGTGGTGTAACACGATACCTGAAACAAGAAGAACAAGATGAATGAGGCGCCCACCTAGCGGCACCTGTCGTTTTTGAAGGACCTCAAGAACCTCAAGAGCAAGGCGGTGAGGAAACCACTAGCGCTGGGTGCCAGAATTAAGGGGATAGACTGTCCTGGTTCAGCTCGGTGGAAGAGGCCATGCGCGCCGCCCCATGCGCTCCGCCCTATGGGAGCTGCCCTAATTGATGGCTCGGCTTGCTGGCTGAGTAATACAGCTGACTTAAATCCGTGCAGAACACAAAAATCGAGTGGTCGTCTAAAATTAACGTATCCATTGCATCTCCCTCGGTCTCAATAACGCGAATTGCTTGAGGAGACATCACCAGCCACGAGCTAGATGTCGTGATTTCCATGATTAAAGTTAGTGAAACACTGCGAGCGGCAGCCTTGTTGAAACGTTGTCGACCAAGAGAGATCGCCCGCCCACTGGGTCAGTTCCCAGCCAATCATCTGTTGCACGCGGTGCAGGTTTTGATTAGTCAGGTGCACGGACGTGTTGGGCAGGACGCGGTGCAGGCAAAATTTGCGGGATATCGGTCCAGGCGGACATGCCGCATCATCGGACAGACAGATCAATCAATCAACCCAATCAAATCAATTCATTCTCGTTACGCTGTGCAACATCATCAGGCGCAGCGCCCTGCCAAGAACGTGAACGGATGGGATCGCGGGGTAGGTGGGGGTATTTTAGCCCGCGGTGTCGCCCCGCTGAAATGACCTCTAAAGCTTACGCATGCTTTCCGGACCACGCCGCAAGTCGCGTCGTGCTTCAGCACCCAAACCAGCCCCGTGCCCCCTAAAGATGACAGACATATGCTTCACTTGACGGGGTGAGATCAGACCGCTACATCTGGCCCGATCAAAGCGGCTGCAGCGCCGCGTCGATGGTCGGCGGGCTCGGTTTGGTGAAGTTGCTGCCAGGGGCTTTCCATCTTCTCTCGCTCCCCAACCCCGTCAAGCCGCCGCTGGGGAGGCATTTTCAAAACCAAGCCTAATCGGCTTCCTCACCAACCGTCCCCTTGCGTTGTTCTGACCGGAGGAGCAGGCGTTACCTGCTTGGCATTGCAACAGACCGCCTGCGATCGACTAGGCGCCTTGGTCGGGCCCATATTCTTCCTCTTCTACTGCTGTTTTGGTATTTTGCCTGTGTGCACTGGGCCGAGGGGTCCGTGGTGGGCACGCCCCTGAAGTCCTGCCGCCAGCTTGGGGTCCATTGGCAGCACCAGAACGCGGTTGTCGCTTAAAACTGCCCGAGGCGGCCGCTCGGTCGGGTGGTCGTCTCTGCCACAGGCACTTTTTGGAAGGCAGCCGCACTAGGGCGTTGCAGTCTAGGCTGCTTGGGGTGGCCCTTCGTGTTTGGGTCGTTTTCTGCGATGGGCATTTCTTGGACGGCAACCGCCTTCCGCCGCGCTGGTAAGAGCGAGCCCGCTGTCTGCGTCTCCTTCTTGGCCATCTTTGCTTTTCCCTGGACACTCGGCAGCGTTGCTGTCGTGCCATTCTGCTGTTGTCGCGTGTTTCGGGCTTGCGTAGCAGAGCGGAGCGTTCTTGGTCCGAGGGAAACTGCTGCGGGGTGGTCCGCTTTGCTTATTCCCCGAGTCGTCGCACGACGTTGTTTCCTCTCCTCTGGTGCCGCTGCAGGGCTTCCTGGGCGCTCTTCCTCGCCTGTCCGGTTTGGCTCTTGCCTCGCTGTGGCTTGGTGTTCCTCGTCCCACTCGTGGAACTTTTTGGCGGGATGCTTGCCACCCTTTCCTCTCTTCATCTCCAGCCGTCGCAGCCATGGCCACGCGCTGCTCCTCAACCCACCGCATAAGCTTCCGATGCCGCCGTAGGCCCATGGTTTCATGATCCGCTGGCCCCGGACCAAAGCCGTCTCCCACGGCAGCCACCTTCTTCCCGTCTTAGCGCGTCTCGCGGTGGAGGAGGTGGTAGTGATATACTTGAAATTCTATCCAGTTTTGCAGCTGGGGTTGTTCCTCGACATCGAGAGGAAAGGCAAGCGGCGAGGCCGACTCGGCGCGCTGGTTTTCCCGCAGATGTTTCCGAAAGTGGTCCATCATTGATGCAAACTTGGCTGGAGGGTCGCTGTTTTCAAAGGCAAGTGCGCGACCGTCGTCCTGCCATCGCAGGAATCGAGACCAGTTGTACACCTGTTCACCCAAGGGCGACGACGAAGAACCGCGAACCGGCACCCAGGGATGGAAGTAGAGCGCGGCAGGGGGGACGCGGTCCATCCACCTGGTCGAGGTACGAATACCCGGGAGGGTGGCACGGCGGGCAGCCCTGTTCGAGAAGATATCTGTGGCGGGCTGCCTCCAGCCTTCTGAAGTGCGCCTGCTCTTGTTCCTCAGTCGATGGCGTTCCACAAACAGTGCTTGCTACAGCAGACGGGCCCGGCGATGGGCTCGAAGGTCTATTATCTCCCGTCTCGCTTCTTTGCTGTCGCTTCTCCGTTTCTCCTCCCCGGCGCTGCCTCCCACCACTACAGTACACACCCGACGAGGATGGATCCTCACATATTCGCACCACCCTGCCCAACTGGCCACATCACCCCGGCCCCGAAAGTTTCCCAGCTGGATCACCACCGCCACATATTTCGCCCGACTCCACGTCAGCAATCTGGTCACACCAGTGGAGCTTCCACCCCCGAGCGGCCTCGGCAGGACGACGACCAACAGCATGACCAAAAGGAGTATCATCGCGACCGGCTCGAGCTTCTGCTTGACAGCAATGAACCACTAAAGGACCCTGCCAAAGGGTGGCGGTTTGGCTCCAGCTCGGCTCTCTCGGACGTTGTGCTTTACCAAGCAGGCGGCCCACTATCAGCCACCCCCCAGAAACGACAAGGCTACCAATGAATGAGGTTCATCGGAGGCCTTGTAGGCAACCCTACCCCTCCTCCCATGCAGGTCGCATGTATTACTGCCCTTGCCAGCTCTGGCACACGGCTTCTGCCCTCTGTTCTCCTCACCTTCCTCTTCCCGTCCGCATCGCCAACTCAAACACAACGCTGTCACAACCATGACACCTACCAGGGATATCCTCCGCATTGCCAACCATCCCCAGGAGGAGACGGGAAATGTATTCATCTACATTGACAACTCGAACCTTTGGATCCAGGGCCAGAGGACATACGCCGAGAAATACAAGCAGGACGCCGACCGGGACCCCCGATGGCGCTTCGACGCCGGCATCCTGAGGGATGTCCTGCTGGGAAAGACTGGTCTAAGCGCTGACGAGGCAACCTTCAAGCCCAAAGTCAGATTGTACGGGTCGACGCCTCCGATCGTCGACTCGGTGTGGAAGGCCATCGAGCAGCACGAGATTAAGGTCAGGACCTTTGCGAGGAGCTCCTGGACCCGGCGCGAGAAGGAGGTCGACGCCGAGCTCATCGCGGACTCGGTCGACGAAGCCTCGGACGCCTACCACAACGGCATCCCGGCCGTTTTCATCATCGTCTCGGGCGACCGGGACGTCCGCTCTGCCGTGGTCAAGATCGCGGGCAAGGGTTTCCCGGTGCACATCTGGTCTTGGAAGAACGGCATCGCCAAGGCGTTTACCAGGGAGGACCGGGACATTGACCCGGCCTTGTTCCAGGTGCACTACCTAGACCCCTACCTCGAGGTCGTGGGCTTCCTCCCGCACCACCTTCCGCGTCGACCGCGGCGTCATCAACCCCCACAGCATCGTCGTGCTCGACCCCATGTCCAAGGTCAACGAAGTCGACGACTTTCTCAAGCATCTCAGGACTCCCGTCTGGCGCTACGAGATTCCGGACCAGCGAGAAGACGAATCCAACGACCTCGCCATCATCCCGGCCCTTGCGTGGGCTATGAAATCCGATGACCTGCGCAGCTTGTTCATGGAATGCAAGACCAAGCTCGAGAGCAAGGGGCTCCGCGTACTCTCCTACCAGGAGTACTCCCAGAAGTATTTCCTCGGCGGTGGGGCAGAGAGCACCCTGGCCATATCCAACCAGTTCAGCGAGCTCAGCGAGTACGTCGAGGGGGGTGACGAGAAGGACGACGACGAAGAAGAGAGCGACGAGGAGAGGGGGGAGCAGGAGGACAACGGCAACGACAACCACCACGGCCCGAAGCAAGACGCGGCGGCTACCAGCAACCAACAGACGTCCTACGGCGACGACGACGACGACAACGACGGCTTCGAGGAAGTCAACAAGCGGCTGAAGCAGCAGCGAAGCCGACTGAGAAAGGGCGAAGACAGCCTGCAAATCCGATGCCGCTGGCGCGAGTTCTGCGAGCGCGGGCTCGACTGCAAGTTCGGCCACACCAAGAAGGAGGAACACAACTTCCAGGTCTACGGCACCAAGAAGGCGAAGAAGTACAAGCTCTGCTCGCGGGACGACTGCCTGCACGGAGCACGCTGCCAGTATGCGCACGGGCTGGCTGAGCTGTTTTGCCCGACTTGCGGCAAGACCGGGGCGCATGAGATGGACTCGTGCCCCGAGAGGTCGTCGTCGTCGTCTTCGAGTGCTCGGTGGAATTACAGTCGTTAGGTGGTCGTCGTTGCG
>JNVV01000058.1:209237-232132 GCA_000733355.1 Falciphora oryzae
CATAGACCAAAGCGACCTAAAGGAAGGTGTCGCTCGCGTGGGACGATAAATGGCTAGAACGCCGGCAGTTGTTTCGGCGTCATATCGTTGTCTTGCGGCGAGGCTGTGCCTTCTCGCGTATGTATCTGGGAACAGCAGCGGAGACGGACGCCACGTTTAACTCTAGGCTCAGCGGCACTTTTTCGGGCCTGGTCCCAAGACTGCCGTGCAATCCCCCGTGCCCGAGGTGCCCCAGCCGCTCCTGCGGATCCACGGCTGCCGCCTCGTCGAGCTGAGCGAGCGCAACTCGTCTGTCATGACGGTCTCGGAGATCGGGAGCACGCCGGCCACGATCCCATCGTCAAGGCCTTCGGCATGTCTATGTCTGCCAATGATGCCGCCCACGACGTCCTCGTTTCGGGTAAGATTGCCCTCGTTCCCGAGGGCTCATCCGCGGCCACCCCCGCGGCCGAGGCGGCCCGGTTAGGGGTAATGATCCTTCAGCCCGGCGTACTTCCAGGCCCTCCGTCAGCCTGCCTGCCGGCACCCCCGCCGTTGTTATATAAGCCAACTCGATCCTGCGGTCGTAATACGCCTAGCTAAGCCACAAGTTTTCGATATCCACGCGTTTCAAGTTGGTTAACACGCGCTTGTTTGACACCACCAGACAGATGGTCTGCAGGCTGGTGCGCTGGCCTTGTAGATGGGGTTACGCAAAACTGAAGCGACCACGTCCACCAGGTCGGTTTCGGTGGATGTCCCAAGGGTCAGAGAAAGCGTGAATGCGAAGGCTGCGGGTGGTATTTGCGGGCCAAGAAAAGCTACGTGCGGGTTAGCGGTTCATTGCTCGGGAGGGGTCTCCTGGCGCCGTCGCCGCATTGGCTTGAAATTAGCAGCCTGCTGCAGCAGCGTGCAACGGGCACTTGGCGCTAGCAATACAACACGCACTGGTGCCCCGGCTGGCTCTTGTATTGACCGACTGGGCTTGGATTTCCGAGACCCCAGGCCTTCGGGGACACAATCCAAGGAGCGCGCTGATAACGCTGAGCTGGTGGATTTCCTCGAGCAGCAAGGGCAAACTTTATATTTGAAGGAGCAGCCGGGCGGACGGGCAGACTCCTCCACATCCTGTCAATGCGATGCTGCTTTGTCGGATTTGCGCGGGAAGGCGACGAGTGCTGGTGTGGTAGCGCCCCCTCTCTGCTCCACGTGCACCCGGCAGGCACCACCCGAGAACACTTATTTCTTGCCAAATAGAGCCAGAAAACTAGGTGGCTTTTATTTTTGGGTGTGTGGTTGGGTGGTGCAGTGCAGTGCAGTGCAGCCGGTGCAAGTGCAGCCGGTGCATTAACCAGGCCGGCACCACCCGCGTGGGGGCCTCCTTTACGGAGGTCTATGTGTGCGCTAGTGAGAGGGAGAGAGTATATTTGACGTCAGTGAATCGGGATCTACCTATCCCTGCCTCCCTAGGGGCATACGACGTGCTAGCGCTACCTAAGCTTGACGCTAGGCTACGGTGATGCTATCGAGGCGGCTAACAACTTAAACCATAGGGCAAGCAAAGCCTACCCAAGGCACACGGAAGTCGGGCCGCGTTCCAGCGCTCCTTGTTGGTGAGCAGGCAATCGGCAGTAGGGCGTAAAGACGCCGGGGCGTTGTGAGTGCGGGTGGTAGTGATGCGTTGGGCCGGCGAGTGTGCCGGAAAGGGGTAAGGCCGGGTTAGGCGGGGGGGACCGCTATGGTTAGGGGCGGCGGCGGCCGGTGCCGGCTTTGGGACGGTGTTGTGGTTCTGTGGTGCTGTGGTGCTATAGTGCTGTGGTGCTGTGGTGCTGTGGTGCTGTGGTGCTATGGTGCTGTGGTGTTATGGTGCTGTGGTGCTGTGCTGCTATGGTATTATGGTGCTATGGTGCTGTGGTGCTGTGGTGCCGTGGTGCCGTGGTACTGGGCTGGGTGGTGCTGGGCTGGGCTGGGTGTGGTGCTAGGTAAGGTGTTGTGCTGGAAAGGGTGTTATGTTAAAAAGGATGGCGGCGGCCGGTGCCTGCTTTGTTCGCCCGAAAAATGTGTGTTCCGCCGTCCCGTTCCATTCCGCAGCGCCCGTGGCCGCGAGGCGACGGCGACGGCGGAAGCCGAAGGGCAGTCGTGATGCGAGGAGGTTGTACCCACATAGCTTACCCGACCAGTTTTGGTGGGACTAGACTAACCCCCAACAGCTACTAACAGCGGGTTTTAGGGAACATTTTTTCGAGGGAAGGTGCCTTGACCACTTGCACTTCTGCAAGCGGGTTACATAGCACCGACGCGTCTCAACTTGCGAGTATCTCCTACAGCCCTTACCGGCATCTTACCACACGTGCTGCGGGTCGCGGGAACGGCACGGGACGACCCGCCCGCTGCACTTTAAGCTTCAGCACTCTATCCCACCCCGGAAATGGTGTCACGGGCTCATACAGGGTCTTAATCGGACGACGCCCCTTTCGTCAGCCGATTCGGAAATCGCAACCGCGATCGCGTCGTGCTGCCTCTCTATCGCGTTTACGAAACGGAAATAACAAAAGTGCTCCGGCGGCTTCCTTTTCAGGCGCCCATTTGGGTCTTTTGGCACACGCCAACGAACGCGCAGCCCGTGGATAACGCACAAGGGCGGTGACGGTCGTTGAGAAGTGTGCCGAGGTCCGGGCACGACCGAAAGCAGCTCGGGCAGGCCCAGTTCTGGCCGCGTGCCCCGCGAGCGCTGGGATGCAGTGGACGTTCGCGAGGTGCCGAGTGGTCACGTCCGAGCTGAAGGAGGGTGTGATGGGATTCGTAGCGGCCAATAGTTAGGTCCACTTGGCAAAAGTCTGGTTTGGGACTTGGCGCCGCTCACGAATAGATTCTCGGAGGAGACATGGCGTCTTCCCCTATAGATGCACCCGAATATGCCACATCCACGCCATTGATTGGCGGTGTAATGGCCAGGCGTCATGCAGGCTCGCCAAATGGCTGAGATATGAACTCCAATTAGAATCAGAGCTGCGACCCATCACACTTTTTCCGGCGCTAAGCTGGGGGCTGAATGAGGCTGCATGTGTCAGCCCGCGCTTTCCCGGGGGCTTGCATTTCCCTAATGTGTGGAAGCGTTGATCAACAGGTTCAGCCCAGCCTCCGCAGTGCAGTGCATTGCCGCAAGATACTTTGGTATCGCAGATACGAACAGGCATTCCCCATCAATGTACTGCTGGCTTTCGTTGGTATACTGGCGACCATGTGGGCATGGGTTTTGGGCACCGCCGCGCCTCCCGAACAGACACTTATACACGACACCACTCGGGTTCCCGTCCGAACGGCATGCGCCAAAACTTGAAGGGCGGCGTGGAAGATAGCCCGGGCGGTGACGTGGCGACGACCCGCCGGAGACCGCTCGACATGTATGCAGCAAGTAGCAAAGGCAGGGGGAATGAACACCACTCGATGTTAACCAAGCGACTCTAGTGGTCAGCCACTTTACAGCCTTACCTCCGCTCACTCCCAAACGATTGCGGCGAAGTGTCAGCTCTTCGCACTCTTCGTTCCTATTAGCTGTGGTATTGCAACTTGCCGCCGCCCTAATGCAGCCACAAATCCGCACTCTGCCATTACAGCTGAAAGCTGCGCGTCTCCTCTACCCCCCTGTGCTGGGTGCGCAGGGCTCTTCAATTATTGGAACATGGTGTCTTTGCCCGGCTAGTAGGAGGGATGGTTGTAATAAAAACGAGCCCCGAACCGAAGCGCGATCCGCGCAGAATCGAGTCCTCCTCACCCCACTGATGAACGGATTTTCGACATCATCTTCATCCTCGCTTCCACTCCCAGCAGCGCCCAATATGTCCGCCTCAAATGAGACAATGGTCGGCTGGGTCGATCCGCCTCGACAGCGCGGCACCTTCAACATCATCACGAGCTGCCTTGCGGTGCTCTTCATCTGCTCGTACAAATGCATCCACCTCAATATCCCCAGCCAGAGAGAGGCCCAGGCCGGGTGGCATAAGTTGCGGAACGTGCCATATTGGCCGGAGCGCCCGCTTTGGCGCAAGGTCCTCCGGAAGCTGGGGTGGATGCTGTGCATTATCGTCGCGCCAGAAGCGGGCGTTGGCCTGGCGGCATTGCAACGAGTGGAAGCGGAGCGTCAGCTGAATGACGCCCTAAAGGAAGCTCCGGGGTGCGAGCATTGGCTTACGATGAGCCATGCATTTTACGCGGCGATGGGCGGGTTCGTTGTGGTAGACCACGGCGAAGTGAAGCACGCCAGCCTGGTGGATTACGGTAAGGCCAGCACACCCGACCGCATTATTATGACACACGCTTTTAATATCCCCCGGACTAACTCCCCCGAATAAAAAAGTGAAATCTTTCCCACAGTTCGACTTTGACCGCCAGTGGTCGGACAGCTACTCCCTGTACCTCAAAACCGAATTCCCGCACTTCAAAACCGACCTCGACATCGCACGCCTGGGCAACTCGGACACGCTTACCAAGGTGTTAGCCATCGGCCAGTCGCTATATCTCGCGGTCCAGTGCATAGCCAGGTGCTCCGTCAACCTCCCTTACGCGCTCCTCGAACTATCCACTGCCTTATACATAGTCTGCGCCGCGGCGATGTATTGGCTCTGGCGTGAAAAGCCGTACGACGCCAGTCACGTTACAGTCCTCCCTTCCCGCGAGGCCCCGCTTCGACCCCTCAACTACGAGACCGGGCCTCAACCGCATTTTGTTGCCAAAAAGGTCCTCCCTTTCCGCCTTGAATCCCACTACCCGGACCATTATTTTGATATTAGAAAGACGGAAGCGGATTACATCTGGGATTCTTTGGACCTGACCAGAGAAACTCCATATCCGGCCCTGCTGCAGTATTCCACAGCAACATTGTTTGGCGGCCTCCACTTGCTCGCCTGGAACTGGAGGTTTCCAGAGGAAACGCCATGGGTGTGCCTGGGGCTGTGGAGAGGCAGCTCCATTGGCATGGCAGTTTTGCCGCTTCTAATAATGACACATGGTGCCTTAACCGAGAACCAGCTAGAGTCGATTCAGAAATATGGGTTCTCTAAGTCCTTTAGAACCTTTCTCGACTTCGCCGTCTTGGTTTCACTCATCCTATATGTGCTTTGTCACTTCGTTATTATCGGCCTCGTGCTATATTCGCTTTCTCAGATGCCGAACGGGGTATATGAAGTTGTGCCCTGGACCGCCTATTTCCCCTTCCTGTCATAATAAGTTTAACTTGGTTTCTTTATCATGTTTCATTTTCAAGCGATAATATCTCAGGTCTGCCTATACTACACACCAAAAGCGCCCAAATCCGTTACCGGTATAATACAACGTCATCTCCGTCCGTTGCAAAGCCTGCTTAGGTAACGTTTTTAGCCGTATTACGACTCCTGCGCCCCCGTACCGGATGGATAAATTTCCCTCATCTATTTGGATGCGACGCGGCGCTAAAGAAGCACCGGAGCCCGCCGGCGTACAGCTCGAACGGATGGATGCAGGTGATGCCTCAGCCATCGCCGCCCGACTGTGCCTCGAAGCGAGGCAACTCGTCGGGCCGGGCGGCCGCCTCCACAACGTGTGGACAAGCCAAAAAGGCGAGGGTTCGCTGGGCCTAGGGACATGGTCGACGGCGAGTGCAGCGGCCTTCGTTGGAGGCGCATCAACCTATATTCCGCTTGGAGGGGCGTGAGGGAAAAAAAACGCCGCTTCTTTCTGCTGGCCGAGGCAAGTGGGACCGGAGCCCCTGCGTTGACATGGCTTATCGATGGGGGAACGTCGTGGCCGATGCCGGGCCCCGTCGCATCAGCTGAAGCCGTCGCTGCCTGGGGTAGAGCTCAAAGTGGCTGGGTGGAGGTCGCCGTCATAGGTTTGAGCTTCTAAAACAGGTAGGTACCTGCAGTGACCTCCCCCCGGCCACTGCAAGCCACAAAAGTCTCGCAAAAGCCTTTAAAACTAAGTGGTGCGGAGAGCCGCGTAGGGGTGACGCGCACCTGGAGAGAGAGGAGGGGGAGGAGTATATTTAACGTCGGTAAGTCGGGATCTACCATTCCCTGCCTCCCTAGGGGTATACCACGTGCTACCGCTACCTAAGCTTGACACAGGCTACATGTTGCTATCAAGGCGGCTAACAAATCAAACCATAGGGCAAGCAAAGCCTACCCAAGGCACACGGAAGTCGGGCCGCGTTCCGGCGCTCCTTGTTGGTGAGGGGGCAATCGGAGTAGGGAGAATAAACGCCAGGGCGCTATTAAGCGCAGCGGGTGGTAGAAAAGCAGTCGGTCGGCAAAGTGCCGGAAAAAGAGTGAGGCCGGGTGTGGGCGGAGGGGACCTCGGGACCCCCCCTGGGCCCGGCCAAAGAAAGAAAAGTTCGGGGGCCGGAGGGCCTAATTCCAACCCGGTGTACTCCTTGTGTGTTTTTCACAACGCCGATGGTGAGTGGGCGGGCGGAAGGTGGAAAAAAGACGAACCATGCATTTACGCGACTTCGGCGGCACCAACGGTAGGCTCGTTGGCCCCCCGCATCCCCGGCCGGGCCTAGGGGTGGTCCCGAGGACCTCCCCGCCCAAACCCGGCCTTACCCCTTTTCCGCCACACCCGCCGGCCGACAGCATTACTACACCCGCAGCGCTTACAACGCCCCGGCGTATATACGCCCTACTGCCGGTCGCCCGCTCACCAACAAGGAGCGCCGGAATGCGGCCCGACCCCCGTGTGCTTTCGGGTTTAAGTTGTTAGCCGCCTCGATAGCGGCACTATAGCCTGGTGTAAATAAGCTTAGGTAGCGCTAGCACGTCGTATGCCCCTAGGGAGGCAGGGACTGGTAGATCCCGATTTACCGACGTTAAATATACTCCTCTTCCTTCTTTAGTACGCGTGCCTCTAATCGCGTACGATAATTTTTTTTTGTACGGAAAACGAGCAGGATGGCAGAGTGCTCGCTGTGCAAAGGCACGGGGTCAATTGGGGGCTTCAAGTGCGCGTAGTGCAATGGCGACGGGGAAGAACCCGCTGATGGCAAAACAAGCTTCTCGGCTGTCGAGGGTGCCAGTTCGGATCACTTGGGAATTATAACAGGGCAAGGTTGTGAAAGAGGGCACTTATGCTGAACTTTTGGCAAAGAACGCGAGATGCAAGTATTGGAAGGTGCAGGAGTGCGTGCCGGAAGGGGGAAAAAGAGGGAGGGACGGCCCCACATCTTGCGGCTGCGGATGTTGCAGGAGCGGCTGCTGGTGTCCTCCACCTTTTCTGGGGAGGCGGTATCCAGGTAGCTTTCAGTTCATGCACTTGGCCACCCGCCCTGTTGCCTGTTGCATTCGATGAACGGCTCCATCCTTGTACGAGCTCGGTATTCCCTTCTCCTCTACTAGAGATAAAGTCGGATCACTAGGCGGATAGACAATTTCTGCTGACCTCTTCCCGGCTTCCCTTCACACCCATATCCAGGTGGCAGGCAGACGATACCGTTTTCTATAATGTGACGTATGCCGGACACAATCCAGTCTCCACCGCAAACGTGAGGATCAAGCAGTCATCAAAAGCAAGGCAGATAGCTCTACCTACGGGGCTATAAAAAAGTAACAACCACATACCTCATCAGCGTCGTCCCCCGCTAGCTAAGCCTACCTACCTGCCCGATAGTCCGCCAGAAAAAAAAATAGGATATATAGGATGTGCCCTCCCGTGGCCTGCGTTGAAACGCAGCCACGGGACCGAAACCTTTCCGTCGCCCGTCGCCCTCTACTCCTTGCCCTGGACGCGACGGCCCCAGTCATAGCCGACCCTCATCCCATCGACGACGACGACGCCCCTGCCCCTGCCGACGCGCTCCTCGCGCTGCCACCACTTCTTGACCTCGGCGCCGTTGGGCGTCTCCGCCTCGGAGTCGGCGAGGCCGCCGTCGCCGCTCCCGGCACCAACAACTAGGATGATGTCCTTGCTGAGCCACGTCTGCAGCCGCGTCACGATCGAGCCGTTGTCGCCTGAAAGCGATTCCTGCAAATAGACGACGTCTGGCTGGAGGTGCCGCAAAATGTGCGAGTGTCCCATGCTGCTGGTGAAGGGCAAAATCATAGTCTCCTTCTCGACCAGCGCCAGGGCCTGCGAGTAGATCGCGTCGAAGCCGGGGCTGGAGACGTATACGTTTAATCTTTTGCCAGGAGCAGATACCTGTTAGTGATACCAGGTCAAAGCGCCGAGGGCACACGATTAAATGCACGTACATGGAGCTATTTTCATTTTTAGGCGACCGCGCCAGCGCGTGATCAATGTTGCTGAACGACGAGCTCAAAGACGAGCCCAAAGACGCCGGTGTAAGCTCGCCTGTCGACGCCTCGATGCCTGAGTCTTTCAGGCCCGGGGCGTAGATGAGGACGAAAAGCCTGATTTTGGAATAGTTGAGGTTTTTAGGGATGCGGGAAAGAATGGACTGTATAGTATGGGGGGCCAGTCATTCGGTTTAGCGCAGAACGGGCAACCCGAGTTCAAGACTTACGGCATGCTCGGCGAATCCGTCCGCGTCCATGTCGTCGAGGTGCGTGTCGGCAGAGGCAATAATGGCGACGGTTTTGCGCCTTTTGATGGGCGGCGAGCCGCCCCCGGCGCCACCAATGCGGGAGGATGAAGTCACCTTCTTGGCGTCGGCTTCCTCAGACCACGTTTCGTGGTCGGCGTACGCGCCCTTATCCCCCTCCCGGATCGCGGCGAGAACGCTCCTGACGGCAGCACCCGCGGCGGCCATGCCGGCGGCGACGGTCTTGCCGGCGCTGTCGGAGAACTGCTGCGGGCTCGGGGTGCGTCGTAGCGCGCGCGACATGAGCGCGCCCCACCCTGCGTTGAGGTTGTCATCGGCGCCGGGGGCTTCACGCCGGGGGGGAAGGCGCCTGGTGGGTCGCCACGGGTGACGCCGGTCGAGTGGCCGCGGTCGGTGGCGCCGTAAGGCGGGTTATCGCCGTAGTCGGCATTGTTGTAGTCGATGTTGCTCTGCTGCTGCTGCTGCTGTTGCTGGTGGTGGTGATGTGGCGCGAACTCCTGGGTGGAGAAGGCCCTGGCGACCTGCCGGGCAGTGTGATCGACCGAGGGCGTGCTCCAAGCGGCGGAAGCGGCCGTCTCGTCCTCGGAACGCCCAGGAAGGGGAGCTTGAGAGCCGCTGTCGGAGCCACTATAAAAGTCAGCACAGACTTCCGACACGAGAAAAGACCGGAAACCGATTTGATTCAATACCTGGGTCCCTGATCCCGGGCAACAGGAGGAAGGACGTTAATGAACCACGGATGCTCGAGCGCCGAGGAAGCCGACGGTCTGGACCCCGCTAGCGCGCTCATGGCCGCGGCGAGGAAATCGATTCCCGAGCTGGAAACGCCGATGCTGCGCAGCTTGTCGTTGGGGAATGTTTTCCTATCTTCTGAGTACGCCAACATATCGCACAGTTTGAACGGGACGGCCGCGGTGAGCGTCCGGTAGGCCACGGCGCCCAGCGACCAGATGTCCATGGCGTAGGGGAACGACTTTACGGCAGCGGCGGCGTCTGGCCCGAGCCCCAGCTGTTCTGGTGCGGCATAGTCAAAGCTCATCCACTTGGACGTGTACTGGAGCGTGACGCCGGGTAAGCGGCGTTTGCTGACGCCGAAGTCGGCGATTTTAACGAACCACTCGGGCCGTTTAGCCACGACCATAATGTTCTATGCGCGGATAACCATCAGCACTGTTTCTTTAAAGGTGGTAAAGTCGGCTCGCCTACCCCCGGCTTCAGGTCGCGATGCACAAAGCCGTTGTCATGCATATATCCTAAACCTTCCAATACCTGGGAGGAAATGTCGCGCGCTTCAATCTCGGCCATGGGCTGGACGATGTGTCTGTCGAGATCTCCGAGCTCCAAGTACTCCATCGAGATAAAGATGGAACCGCCGAGCTTGAACCAGCCGCTCGAGGTGACGAAGCAGTGGGCATACTGCAGAAAAAGAAAGGGTCAGCCACGGCGTCGATCAATCGGCCGAGGAGCACGCCCGGGGCACGCCGAACCTTGGGATGCGAAAATTTGAAAATGGCTTCGAGTTCCCTCGAGTAGTCCAGCTCCTCATACGCGACCTTTTTGATCTCCTTGAGCGCCCGCAGCGTGCCTGCGCCCTCGAGCCGCTCGCGGTAAACGACGCCGTGCGCGCCCTCGCCCAGCGTCGCCTCGCGCACCCATCGCTCCTCGACCCGCACGTAGCGCTGGCCTACACCCTGACCGGGCCGGATAAAGGTGGGCAGAGGCAGGAGCGCAGGACCGTCGTTTTGAGGTTGGAGTCGAGCACTAGGTCGGATAGCAGCCGGCTGAGCGGGGGCGGTGGCCGCGGCTGCGGCTGCAAGCCTTGGGGCGGCGGCGGCGGCTGGTGCTGTGCTGGCGAACGCGACCGCGCGGGTCGGAGGCCGGGCGCTTTGTCGCGCGAGACGAGCCGGAGCGGAAGAGCTTCGCGCCGCTGGGGGATGTCCTCGGGAATGAAGAAATGGTTGACGCCGCCCGGATCCGGCATTTTGAGGCGGCGCAAAGGGCGCGGCAGGTGAGGAGCGGGGAAGCCGGAGCGCTGCAAGGACATAATGCGCGAGAGGTATCGGGGGAGTAGGGAATAACGGCAAAGGAGGCTCCAAAAGGGGCGGGCGGGAAGGAGCGGTGCTTAGCGCACACCTGCCGTAGCTAAGCCCCTTGCGGCCTAACAAAGAAAGGAGCTGCAGTCGGTTCAGCTGAGCCCTGCATAGTTTTGATTTGTCTATTTCGCTGCATGCCCCTCCGCGACATTTATGGCCCGGCTCTGCGCCCTAGGAACGTCCCTCCACGGGGCGCGAACTAACCTTTTGCACAACAAACTGGCAAAACCACAATCGCCAGCGAGATGGCTTCGGCGGAGCTTGTCCTAGCAGCTCTCGGAGGGGCAGACCTCTGTCTCAAGTGAGCGCTCCTTTCTTGCCCTGGGTCTTGGCACGATTTTCCCCGCAAGGCAATGCTAACAGGCGACCCCTGCTCCTCGGCGTCAACACCAGATACGGAGCGATTCTGATCAAGGCGTACCAGTCCTTCAGAAGCGCCGATGCTGCCATCGAGGAGAAAATTCTAACCGCCGAAGCCATGTGGAGCCGCATCGCGCTCCAGATTGGGTTCCTGTCCAAGGTGGTGGCCGCGCTGGGCGAGGAGCACTGCCGCATCCAGGTCCAGGTCCTCGAAATGCTCAAAAGCAAGTTTTCCCTCGCCATCAGCAAGATCAAGTCCGTGACCAAGAAGCATGGCGATGGCATCAGCCGCTGGAAGTACATGGTCGTGCGCGACTCCCTCGACGAGATAGTCGCCGGTCTGGAGCGATGGCAGCGCCTCTTTGACCCCTCCTGGCTTCTAATGCTGCGCGTCGCCGACAGCACGATTGACTCGGGGCTTGCCGAATCCGCTAGGGTGCGGCCAACCGAAGAAACCTCGGCGGCGACGTCCACCAGGAGCAGCTCGGGCCTGCTCGCTGCCCAGAAGCTGCGGGTTTCCATCCAGGGCAAAATAGACCACACCTCCATCAACCTCCCCGCGGACGGAGTCGATTGGAGCGCGTCCCAAAACGTGCCTTATTCGACGACCAAGATACTGAGACGCGCGGGCGGCTCGTCCAGGCTGTTCGCCGTCGACTCGATGTTTTTTACGCCGGGGGCGGACGTGGCCAGGGCCCGCGCCGACGCCGAGGCGCTGGCCAAAAAGCTCAAGCACGTCGAGTATGGCTACGGCATTTTGCCGTGCCGGGGCATCGTCAAGCACCGCGACCCCGAGTCCAAGCTGCTCGCGTCCATTGACCTTGTCTTCGGCCTTCCCTTTCAACTCCAACCCCCTCCTATTAGTCTGCGCCAGCTCCTCGTGACCAGTACGCTGCCGACGGAAACTAGCCTGTCCGCCGTTCTCGCCGTGGCGCGGCAGCTGGCCGCGGCCGTTAGCGTCCTTCATACGTGCGGCTCTGTGCACAAAAACATCCGGCCCGAGACCGTCCTGCTCCTGGGAGGGGACGGGCTGCTTCACCCCGCATACCTGGCCGGGTTCGACTCGTTCCGTGGCGCGGTGTCGCGCACGGCGCGGGCCTGCGACGACGACTGGCGGCGTGACCTGTACCGCCACCCCTCGAGGCAAGGGCCGCTCGCGCGGGAGGACTACGTCATGCAGCACGACGTGTACGGCCTCGGCGTGTGCCTGCTGGAGCTGGGCATCGGGCACAGCTTCGTCGATTTCGAGCCCGTGGACGGCGCGGCGAGTGGCGAGCAGCGAGTGTACCCGAGCAGAGAGCTGTACATGGCAGACGACGACGACGACGACGACGTGGGGGGGACGAGCGACGCGTTCCAAAGGCTGGGGCTAGGCACGGGCACTCCTGGCTTGGACGCCCAGCGCAGGGCGGGGCTCAAGGATCGATTGGTGAGGCTGGCGAGGGCGCGGCTGCCGGCGCGCATGGGCGACCTATACATGGCCGTCGTGGTCACCTGCCTGACTTGCCTGGACCGGGACAACGGGGACTTTGGGGACGAGGAGGACATGCGGGACGAGGACGGGATCCTGATCGGCGTGCGCTTCATCGAGAAGGTGTTGCTTCGGCTCAACAGCATCTCGGCTTAGGGGATCCGTTGCTGACTGGGCGATTTGTTGGCGGCGACGGGCAGGTGTGGCCACGCCATTCCTACGTCATTTCGGTCGTAATGCGCGATTTTCGGGACCTGGCGGATTGCGTCGGAGGTGAAGCGAGAGAGAGAGAGAGAGAGAGAGAGAGAGAGTATATTTAACGTCGTTAAGTCGGGATATGCCAGTCCCTGCCTCCCTAGGGGCATACGACGTGCTAGCGCTACCCAAGCTTGACACCAGGCCACGCTGATGCCATCGAGGCGGCTAACAAATTAAACCCGAAGGCACACGGTGGTCGGGCCGTATCCCGGCACTCCTAGTTGGTGAGCGGGCATCAGCAGTAGGGCGAATAAACGCCGGGGCGCTGTGAGCGCTGCGGGTGGTAGTAATGCTATCGGACAGCGAGTGTGCCGGAAAAGGGGTAAAAGAAAGGGGTAAAAAGGAAAGGGGTAAAAAGAAAAGGGTAAAAGGAAAGTGGTAAAAGGGAAGGATAAAGGGGGAAGGGAGAGGAGTAAAAAGAGGAAGGTATAAAGGAAAAAGGTAATATGCGGGCCCGTAGGCTTGCCGTTACCGTTTAGCTATGTAACAGACCGTGTGGTTGCGCGCTGCCCTCCTTTGATAAGCTGTGCAGACGGGCGACTCAAGCAACAGCTTGAGCCGATGACCTTTTGGAGTGCTATTGGCTCAGTGGCATAAGGCCCGCACCGCTGACGTTACAAGCGACGGTGTAGTAGTTAGTGGCTTCGACGAACGAAGCAAAAAGGAAAGGCTTTTTATAGCACCCCACGCAGAACCACGGCCGGCAGCCTTATAAATCACCACTAAAGGCCTCGGAGGAGGGCTCCGGGTGGGAGCCAAAGGGGCGCGGACCCCGAAGGACGTGCGGATTAAAAGAGTTCAACTTTACAACACGCATACCGGCTGGCCTCCGCAAATAACGGACGCTCAGCCCGGTTAAGGCAGTGTTATGGCGTGGCGTGCCCTTTCGTGCAGCCTGGCCTCACAGAGGGTACTTGAGCCTCCAATTGAGCCAAAGTCTCAGCTTTGGCTTAGTCGTCCTTTTGGTAGCAAGTGGGTGGAGGCTCCTACTGCCGAACCGTGACATTAAGCCAAAGCTAAGGGAGGGTGACCAGCCCTTTCGAACAAAGCCGCAATTGAGCACCTGAGTCCAAATGGCTGCCGTGCCCCCGTGGGGGATCGAACACGTGCATCTTGGTAAGGAACAATTGAGCCCGGTGGAGTTCAGGACCCCACCACGCCGCTGGGCCCAACCTCTGAGTCATGTTGGTAAGCAAACACTACAGCACCTGCTGGCCTCCCCGAGGGGGAGAGGGGGTAGTGTTATGGCGTGGCGTGCCCTCTCGTGCAGCCTGACCTTACAAGAGGGTATTTGAGCCTCCAATTGAGCCAAAGTCCCAGCTTTGGCTTAGTCGTCCTTTTGGTAGCAAGTGGGTGGAGGCTCCTACTGCCGAACCGTGACATTGGGGGGTCTCCCAGGCGCACGGGCCTGGCAGCCGATCAGATAAGCCCCTCCCAGGCAGATAGAGTGCACGGCACGCGCCCAGGCCTCCGGCCTCGATTTCTTCCCAATACATCTCTCTTTTGGCCACCTTTTGCAGCCACCTACCTGCCGTGATACCGGGCCACAGGAAAAGGGGCCAGTGCCCTCACTGGCTTCCACCAGGGCAGGCAAGCAACCTACCGAGGATCCGGGCCGGGATGCAAGCCCAGATCCCGGCCAGGGCAGAGTAAAGAAGGCGGGGCCCGCAAATCCGAAGTCCCTGGCTGCGACGACAAGCGAATCCGGCCTTGCTCACGCTCACGACGCTTCCGCAGCCAGAAATACGAACACTTGCCCAGCATTGCTGCATCTCTGTATCGCTGCAGCAATCGATCCGCGAACGGGAGATTTTGACCGGGCTTACGGTACGGCGATACCCCCTCATAATAAAACGTCAGTCCTCCGAACAAAATCCCCAAGTCAGTCCGAGTCCCTGAGATGCGTATCTGCATATATATATCAAGCACCAGTTAACAGTAATTCGCACTTGCCGTGCGAAGGGAAAGGAAGCCTCCAAACCATCCAATCAGCTGTAAAATGACGCGCAGTCAAAGCCTGGGGCTGGGTTAGGCGCTCGATTGCGGCCCAACACCATGGCTAAGACCGCCTCGTGCCCTTCTGCTCAAAAAAAAAAAAAAAAAAAAAAAAAAACCCGCGTCTCGCCTCAAAGGAACGGCGGCATCGATCCCGCTATTCTTCTAGACGGCTTCTTTTTCCCTACAGACTCGTACTTCCATGTTTCGAAAACTACTTTCCTCCCGCCGGCGCGCACGCGGCGGCGCAGAAGCCCAAGCAAGCTCCAGCCAAGACGCAAGTGTGAGTCTGGGGGGCACGCCGGAACGGCGCCGTCGGTTCCTGCCGGCCTCACTCGGCATCGCCCTCAACCGGCGGGACGGGGCGTCGACGGACGACGATGAGCTCTGCGCGCAATGCGCACCCATGGATTTCGAAATCTTCCGTCCACATCACAGCTCGTACAAGGCCACCGGACTCTCGCCAGATATGAAGCAACCGCTGGGGGAATTTCAGGCTAGCCCGCGGTGTCCGTTTTGTCGCCTTATAGTAAAGACTGCCTGTTCGGGCGGACTCACCGACCAGCCGGGGACTGTGACTATCCATGCGATAACCGGCTTCACCGAGGGCAGAGGAAGATCGATCATCCGGATGGCCGAAGAACTCACAGGGGTTTTGCTCGGATCGAGCGCCCCGGTCGGATTCGGAATTCGCATGATGCACCATTCTGCGCCTGCGCCTCAGGGAGATGGGCTTCTACTCGGCCGGCCCGTTCGGGATCAGGTCGACCACGATCTGCTATCGCGCTGGCTGAAGTCGTGCATGGAAAATCACGGATATCGGTCCCACCCCTCCAAGGTTTCACTAACGCCTCTCGTCGAGCCTGGGATCCGGATTTTCGTTATCGACGTCTCCCAGCGCTGCGTAACTCGGTTGCCGGACGGTTCGGAATACGCCACGCTGAGCTACGTATGGGGGCAGGGCGGCCGGGGACAGTTGGAATGGAGACGCGCGACCCGGGATCGCCTACACACCCCCGGGGGGCTCGGTGCGGCAAGCGAGGGGGATATTCCGACCACCATCCACGACGCGATGGCGCTCTGCGCGCGCCTCGACATACGCTATCTCTGGGTAGATGCCTTGTGCATCCCCCAGGACGACCCAGACCTGCAGCGCCAGTACATGAACGAGATGGCCAGTATCTACCATCACAGTCTAGTCACCATTATCGCCGCTTCCGGGAGCACCTCCTGGGCCGGCCTTCCCGGGTTGCGCCCAGGGAGCAGACGAATCGTTCAGCACAAGGAGACGGTCCGAGGCATCACGCTGACCAGCACGTGTCGGGGCCTGGACGAGGTGATGGAAACCTGTCCCTGGGGGCGCCGGGCATGGACCCTCCAGGAAGCCGTGTTCGCCCGACGTTTGCTCATCTTCTCCGACGACCAGGTCTTCTTCCGATGCGCCAACGGCGTCCTATATGAGGACGCGAAGCTCGAAGCCAGCAACCCGATCAGAGTGTTCCCCTGGAACATGGTCAGTTCTAAGTTTGAGTGGCTGTCGGATGGGAAATATTATGCCCCGGGGGTAGGCCCATTTGTCGATCTCGTAAACGAGTTGAATGCGCGAGCACTCACGTCTCCCGGAGACATTCTCAGAGCCTTTGCTGGTATCAGCGGTTACTTCTCGCTCCGCTACGGCTGGAACTTTTGGCACGGCGTCCCGATCGAGCTGCTCGACCCATGTCTGCTGTTCCGTCCGACTGCGAGCAGCCGTCCCAGGGTGGGATTCCCAACTTGGAGCTGGGCCGGGTGGGAAGAGACAATCTTCGGGGAAGAGAAATACATCCTTTACGCTCACGAGTTTCAAGATATCGTCTGCGAGGTTCGCTGGCGACAATACGTCAGGCAAGGCGACGGATGGGTCTACAGCATCCCCGGCCTTCCTCATATGCAGACCTGGGAGGTCGGGGCGACAGAGGGATACGCTGCAGCCAGCCCGTCGTTGTCGTCGTCGGCATCTGCCGAAGATGAGGAATTAGCCAAGTTGCGGTCGCTATGGAAACCGACCAAGGCCCGATACGACTGCATACCGCCTCCGCCCGATACGACTGCATACCGCCTCCGCCCGAATCTGTGCGCGATAGGCTGGATGGGCTCCTTGTCTTTTATACCAGCTCTGTTCGAATGGAGGCTACGCTGCAGCGTGGCGACGGCAAAAGTGTTGACGATGCCGGCGTGAGTGGCCCCAAGTTCTTGCCGGGCGTGGATGCTTATAGGCTGGAAGTGCCCTCGTCGACCCATCCAAAACATTGCTGGATCTTCCTAGCAGCGTCTCGTCGGATCAGCATGAGGAGTCCAACACCTTTGAGTGCATGATTGTGGCAAGGAAGCTGGGGCGCAGGATGGGGGGCGAACGGGATATGACAAGCAGTCTTCTCCAGATCATGGTCGTCAGTACCGATGAGCACGGGGTATCGCGGAGGGTCAATGCGCATATCTTCGAGGTCGAAGACGCCGTCTGGGCCAGCCTCGAGCCTAGTTGGAAAGTTTTCTTTTTACTGTAGTTCTTTCTTCTAGTAAAATCTCCGGTTTATTGCGGCCCTGTCCCTTTGCCTAGCGATTCTCGTAACACTGACGGGCTTCTCTCCTGGGAAAATCGGGTATACGTCCCACCACACGAAGCCCTGAGAACGGAGATCCTCGGACATTTTCACGACTTCCAGGAGCCGGTCATTGGGGCGTCGCCAAGAGTCTAGATCTCATATAGCGCTTCTTCCGTTGGGGTAGATTTCGTAAACCGCCGTTAACCGCCAAGGGGGCCTGTTGACCGTAATCAGCTATACGAGGCGTATAGTTTCCCAGCTGAACTCCTCATGATCGAAGAAGTCACGCTCATCGGCGTACGCCTCACTGTTTAGGACAATAGCCCCTACCCGCTGTGCTAACCCGTTGCCCAGCCACGCAACGACGAGGAGACACCTCCGGTATGACACGCCTGCGTTACCATGGTAATCGCTGAGCAAAAAGCATGACCATTGCCCACTCTCGAGTCGCTCCACGAATGTCGGCGGATCGCAGTCGGGCGGCTGGCTGCTCTCCCAGAGCCATTGTTCGCCTACCTTCCAATGTGTCCAGTCCGAAGGGTCGGATGACGCTGGCTCTATTTCCCCCCAGTCTGAACACAATGATCCTGACGGGTGGCTTGGATAGATTGATACTTTTTCGTCTCGGCTTGATACTTGACTTGTAGCCTCGTGCTCCTCCTCCTGCTGCTCCCCTTCAGATTCCGACGTGCCGCCCCCGACGGATGTCTGATTAGGGCCAGAACACGAGAACAACGACGGAGGTACGCGCTGGGTTTCAAAGCAGAGCGTCAAACTCCACTCAGTAGACTGGTTGCTGATTGGGTCAAAGACGTTGAGATAAGAGTGGACAGAGACCTCCTGCCCTTCCTCCTCGAAACGAATGCGCTTTATCTTTGGCTCCGAAGCCCGATATCCTTCGTACCATTCTCCCATCCAGTTCACGGCACCAGCCCAGCCTGCCCATGCCCAGGAGGGAAATCTCGGCCTTCGTCGCTGTGAGGCGCCCTGGCTATGAAACCAGGACAGGCCGTAGCAGAAATACGCCTCTTCCCTCGTTGGCTCCGAGGGGGACAGCACATAAGGTATCCCTTGAAGATACATCTGCTGTTGGGATTTTTGAAGATGACTACAGACGCCGGCAATTGCGATGAGCAAGTCGCTTTCAAATGTTAACTCCCGCTTGGGGTATTGCCCAATGACGGTGAAGAAGTTGTCGAGGTAGGGAGCGAACTCCGGGTCTTTCTGGAAGGCCAAATCTGTGAGCGGGTACCGTGGTTTCAGAAGGTTCCTGTGGAGGCCCGGCCCGAGTATCTCAGACATCTTCCAACGACGTTGTTTCCACTTGCCGAGATGCTCCAGTCCGCCCAGTGCTTCCATCCAGCTTGCTCGGTCGCACTAAAACCAGGTCTGTCGCTCTGTGAAGACCAGTCGCCGCCGCGATAGCATGGCCTCCTGGAACGTCCAGCCTCGGCTCGCCCAGCGGGATGTCTTGGTCTCGTAGATTGGATCGGGCCCGGTTCTGAGGATGGTCCAATTCTTGAGGTGGACGATCTGCTGCTTTATACGCGGCGTGTCCCCTACCCCCGGAAGGCCAAAGGTCTCATCCTGGCCGGCAGCGGCTATCAGTGTAAGTTCTGCGCCGCGGTAGATAACATCCATCTTAGAGATTTGGCTCCTCTTCTCGGTCTCGTCCTGTTGGTTTATGCAGTATTGGTCGACCCATAGGTACCGTAGGCGTAGGCTTCTGGTAACCTCAATGGCATGCTGCACCGTTGCTGGCAAGTGGCGTGGAAGGAGCAACAACCCTGATGCAGTGGCATCGGCGAGGGCCGCGCTGGCTTTCCCATGTCCCCAGACGTAACTTAGTGCCACCCATGCCATCTCGGGTTCAGCGTGGACGATTGTCCTAGTCTCGCAATCGATGACTTTCATGCCGGGTACTGGCTCAACGCGCTGGTTGCAAGATTCTCCATGCGTCCTTTTGCAATTTTGCAGCCATCTCCGGGCCTTGGCAGCACTGAATCTCTCTGGAATGACCTCGGGTAGAAACAATCCTTTTTTACGTCCCCTCGGTAGACATACTACGTATCCGGACGCCCCTTCTTCGTATGCAGAGGAATACGCCGGCAGTTGACCTCGCCCACCCGGTGCCACCAGAATGCAGCAGTCCTGCGCGCCCTTGGCCTTTTGAGACGCCCAGGGGCAGTGGTACAGGAAGGAAAGAGCGCTCAGGCTATGAGGGTACGCGTCCAACCTCCGCCCGGGGTCACACGAGCATCCTGATTGGTCGACGACGAAGACCGTGGCGGAGAGCAGCTGGCATAGCGGGCAGTTGGGGCTCGGCGAGAGAGTGAACCGGGTCGAATCCTTGTCGAGTGGGACATCTGTGAACCGGGTCGGATCTCGAGAGAGTGCGCCATTGCCGTAGAACCCGGAAACCTCAATGGGAACGACGCGAGCCTTTCCGAAGTCGATGGCCAGACACCTACTGCAGATGGCTTCCACGGTTACCACGTGCTCGTTGTCCACAGAGATGGTGGTGGCAAGGGGTCCGAGGGTTGGACCGATGTCTCGTTCGTTCCGGCTAGCCACCAGAAGTCGGAGGTTCGGGGGACCGGAGACGGAGAGGAGAGCCTCGATCTGGCTGAGGAATTCGTCTAGAGAGTGCGACTCATCCAGGCTGTCTATGACAATAAAGACTCGCCTGAATCCCCGGCAGGCATCGACAAGAACCTCCCGAAGCTGTCTCACGCCAAGTCGATGCTTGATGGAGTACCCCCTTTCGACGGCGGCGGGAACAAAGAAGTTGCCTTGGCGGCAGGTCTCAGAGACGACCCAGCCCAAGAAGGCCTCGACATCGTTCCCTTCACGCCTCGCGTGGGTGCAGTAGTAATAGGCAACGGCATCGGGAGGGTCCGAGTCTCTTGTGTCTTTGGCGAGTCGCTCGATGACGGTTGAGGCTAGGATTGTTTCGCCCGCGCCAGTGATGCCCCTGGCCCACAGCAGTCGCGATTGCGGTGCCGATGTAATAGAATGCGTCGAGACCCAGCGAGACCATTCCGGACACCGAAAAATCCACTGGCAGGTGCTTTTGTCGTGGAGCCCTGTTGAGCAGTTGTACAGGTCAGAGGGATTGACCGTGACCAGCCAGTCAAGCATCTTTTGCCTATCCTCCACTGCATGATAGGATTAGATCACAATTTACATCTTTTCAAAATGCATGTAAGGAGTAGCAAGTAGTAGACTGCACATAGAGAAGCGGCCTTTGCGCTTGTCACTCACCGGGTGGCACATCCCTTCCATCCCACCAGAACCGTTCGCGGACCACGGCATAGGGCTTCTTGTTGACGCTCTCGTTCAAGACCATCCTGACCACGTCGTACTGGCTTTTGTCCGCTGCCGAGAACTGAACGATTGTCCTGTGGTCCCCTTCTATGGGCCACTTTAAATCGTTCTCGTTCTCCCATTCTCGGCCCGTTGTAGACGACTGGGGAACGAGCATCTGTAGCTTATTGCGCGTGAACCCTTCCGTCATTTTGGTCTCGTAGAACTGGATGATCGTGGAGTCTCGGTAGGGGAAAGCGTCCTGGAACTGCCTGTCGAGGGTCCGAGGGAGGCGAAACAAAAAGTTATAGTTGAGCATCCCCCTGGTAATTCGCCTTGGGAGCCCCTTAGCCATAATCTTCATATTCTCGGTGTTCATTCCTTGGCTTGGTACACCAAAGAAGAAGACGTCGTGAATGCATTTGACTGTCATCCTCTGACCCGGGAGGTTGGTTGAGGTTGCCATGGACACCACTGCCCGACTTTCCCGCTATGATATTAGCTCTGTTGAAGCCTTGATATCCAAATTTTGAAGTTGACTATTCGGGTACTAGCTTGCCTCCTTGAAGACCAAGCCGCCAAGGCTGTGGACGATGAAGATCAGAGGCTTTTTGATATTGTTTGCCTGTATGTTGATATTAGCCAAACAGTGTCTGACCTGGAAAGCGAAGAAAGCACGAACGTTGGTGCAGCTGCGGTATGCATCCAGATCATGGCTAAGCGCTTGCGCCCACTCCTGTACGTCGCCGGTGGCGTTTGGATCGTCAAAGCGTGTCCCATAGCCATAGGACATGACATCTAGCAGTGGGATCTCCTCGGGCAGCCAGTCCCTGATCCAAATGTCGGATTCACCACGGCCTTGGAACGACGCCAGCGGATGGGCGCCAAAGCCGTGAAGCACGATGCAGCTACGTGCCGTGTACACGTCAGTCAGTACGGTCCCGTTTGTTCTCAAGTTCAGAAACTGAAAAGTAGGTAAGTAGGTAGGCATTTACTCAATGGCTTTGCGATCAGGTTTCCTCTGAGTTTCGAAGGGGGTGAGCGGCGTAAAGCCCGAGAACTGCTGATCGATGACAACGATGGAGTCCTGGTCTGGGGGTGGCTGGATGGGGTTAACTATCCGGCCCGTTTTCTTGTCCGCTGTGTGCTGCCAGAAGGACGGGGCGCTCGAGAAGGTGACTGTGGCGGTAAGGAGGGAGTCATTCATGGCAGGGGAGACACGCGACAGTGAATGGATCCTGATGGAATCAGGGAGCAGACCGAAGAGGTCTGCCAGGAGAGCGGGGAGGCCATCGCGCCTGATGTGGCTGGGGATATTCTGAACCCGAAATAGGTTCTTCCTGTTGTACTTTACACCGGCAGGCCGCTTAACTGCCTGCTGGCTCAAGTACGACGGGGGCATTACAGGATTTGCGATGGCACGCCTTGCATTCGGGGAAGATCGGACGGGATCGACTGTGATGGCGTGGAGACGGAAAGAAACCGAGAAAGGCCCAGTCCTGTCTTGAGTTTTGAGAAAGATGGGGGTATATTTTCCTTTCGGGCGGGAAAACCGCCTTTATGGGTTTTTATCCGACAGCTGCCTTTTCAGCTGGTTCGCCAGCGCTAGCGCCCCTCTGCAACCTATTGCCCCCAAGTGTGCCTCGGGGAAATGCTGAAATCATGGAGGGGAACAAAAGCAAATGGCAAGTGAAGCGGCACAAAATGAGCGGCCAGCGAAACCCCATGATTGGTCCTCGGATGTGATGTGCAGTACAGATTGGCAGATTGGGGCTTCACTCGGTCGAGATGTAGCGTTCAATGGGTACAGGTTGTGACGCCCGGCCTGCGGCAAAGGGCTGCTGCGCCCACAGGTTTTCCTGCTTGGATTCGGCGTGGCAGTGTGGGTGTGTCCCACGGCAGCCTCCTGCTCGGACAGGCTTGGTCGCCACGAGAACCCCTCTCTGCCTTCCCCAGTTTCCATGTGGAACAAAGCAGGGAGGAGGCAGGCTGCAATGCGGCTCTTTTTGTGTCGCGAAACTATCTCCGGGCTTTGACCAAAGGACCGGGCAAGCCCCTTTATATATACACATGCCTCCAGGCTTTGTTCCGGGGCCCCTAGCTTCTTGTTTCCAAGTCTGCCAGGCTTTACCAAGGCTAGTGAGGCTGCGTCCTTGCCTTCCGTCGATGACTCCGAACGAGTACATGCAACCACACCGCGAAATATCTGGCCATAGCGGCCTAGGGAATATTGCAGAACCCCCGCTCCACCCAACCCCGGTTTCCCATGCCCAACCGAAAACCAAAGCCAGGCGCGGGTTGTGTCCCGGACCCTTATAGAA